>ML289581.1:29975-61650 GCA_005239495.1 Nicotiana undulata
ATCTGCAATTTATAGGAGTTAGTAGATAAGGAATTAACTAGAATCCTAATCCAACTCTTCCATGGTGAAAGAGTTCTAGTCAAACTCAGCTCCTAAATTCTTCCTTATCTTTGATTCTGTTCTTATTGAATAAGGAGTCCTTCTCCAATTTCGTTTTTGCAATCTTTTCGATCAGAAGATATCTCAATTTTACCAGAACACATTTAACTCATGCATGTGCATCTCATGTGCCTTTAATTCTGCTGGTCTATGTCACCTGTGATGGACCTGGTTCATCTCGGAGTTCCTTTGTCAATCTTCAAAACTATTTCCTTTCTTGGGCCAACAAAAGTTCTCCAAGTGCGAGTTTTGGCTTGGTTCAGTAGCTTTCTTGGGGCACGTTGTGTCCAGTGAAGGTATTCAGGTTGATCCGAAGAAGATTGAGGCGGTGCATAGTTGGTACATACCGTCCTCAGCTACTGAGATTAGGAGCTTCCTTGGTTTGGCGGGATATTACCGTCGCCTTTTGGAGGGATTCTCTTCTATTGCTTTGCCTTTGACCAGATTGACCCAGAAGGGTGCTCCATTCAGATGGTCTGATGAGTTTGAGGAGAGCTTTCAAAAGCTCAAGTCAGCATTGACCACAGCTCCAGTACTAGTTTTGCCTACTAGTTTGGGTTGTTATACAGTCTACTGTGATGCTTCTAGAGTTGGTTTGGGAGCGGTATTGATGCAGGACGGTAGGGTGATTGCCTACTTGATGTTTTATACTTTAATACCACACAAGAGGGGGGTGATTTGTGCGGTGTCCTATTTTTCGAGTACTGTCTTACTAGAAGAACCTGGTTCTTCTTGGTGTTCTAACTTCTACTGGTGCGAAATAATAAATGCAGTAAAGTAAAAACACAGAGATTTTTACGTGAAAAACACCTGGCTCAAAAGGTGAAAAAACCACGACCTACTCCTCAGTAGGATTTTCACAAACTCTTCACTACAACTCTGAGCCAAACAACATTTACAAAATAAACTCTTTTGTAAACCTAGGACTAACTCTAATCCCTTTGTAGCAACCTAGCCTCTAGCTAATTGCGACAAGCTTCAAGTTAACTCTAACTTGAACAGTGTGTACCTATTACAATTGCTTCTAAGAAAGCTGAAAGATACAATATTAAATCACCTACTACAACCAACTAGACTCAATAAACA
The DNA here is from genome assembly GCA_005239495.1 of Nicotiana undulata. NCBI lineage: Eukaryota > Viridiplantae > Streptophyta > Magnoliopsida > Solanales > Solanaceae > Nicotiana > Nicotiana undulata. Next base: position 31,161 of record ML289581.1, read on the forward strand.
AACAGATGAAACTGGTTCTTCTAGCTTGTCAGTAGCCTTTGTCTCGCACAAGGATTCTGCTTGCAAAATATCTCTTGGAATTTTGCTTTCAATTCTTGTTTCACTTCTGCCTTTGTGCGATCAATTCTTCAGTAGGAATACTTCAACATTATATAGCGCCAGTAGTTGAGATGTTCTTGTTTAGTCCTAATGCAACTCTTCCTTGGTGGAAGAGTTTGTATTAAACTCAACTTCCTTCCTTTGTTACTATCCTTAGAGCAACTCTTCTCAAAATATCACTCAAAAGGTACTGAGTTGGAATCCCATTCTAACTAAGAATGAGTCATTTCCCTTTTCCGACCCTGACTGCCCAACCTGAGAGCGGACAGCTAATGCGTTCCACTTATTAAACAGGGTTCTATGGTCGGTCTGTGACCCCTGGATGTCGAAGGCGTCCTTGGGGTGATCTCGTAGCTCCTACGGGGTGGAGATGATGGGGTTGGTCCATGGATTTTCCTTCCTTTTCTTTTGTCGCGTACAACAGAGAGTTGTATGCTGCGTTCGGGAAGGATGAATCGCTCCCGAAAAGGAATCTATTGATTCTCTCCCAATTGGTTGGACCGTAGGTGACTGAATTCAAACTCTAACCTCTTATCAATTTGCAACCTTTTCGTTTTAGGAGACAACTTCTTAGTTCCCAGATAATTCACATAACTTGTTATCTCATACACATGGACTCTTCGCGTGCCAATGAGTCTGTTTCACTATGATAGCCTGATGGACCTGGTTCAACTTGGTAGACATTTGTCAATCTTCAAAACCATGCAGTGACTTGGGTCAACAAACTCCCCTTTTTTTATGATGACAAACCTTGTGCTTAACCCTGTACAATCTTCAAACACTTTGTATGGTTTTAAGAATTTATCATAGAGAGACCAGATTCATTAGGTTATAAATATCACAATAGTTTGAAATTTTAAAAGCACATTTCTTTCCCCTTTTGGCATCATCGAAAAGTTGCAAAATGATAAACTTACCAGAATTTGTTAAGAATCACTCATGGCCATTGAGGTAACTGCAGGTGCAAACATGATTTAATCATCAAAAGAAACCAATAAATGTAAGCTAAATAAGAAATTGAGACAAGTCAATAACAAAACAGCAGCATTCATTGATTAGTCAGTAATCAAACACCATACACAGAAAGAACTAAGAAAGTCATAACCATGAGCAAAACAAAAAAAAACAGAAACAGAACAAATCCCGAACTGGGCAATGAGGGGTTTTGGTGGCTCTGGACATCCTAAGGTTGGGTAGGGGCAGATGAGGTTGGGTTCTTGGCTTGAAGGAGAGAAAGCATTTGTTGAAGAACACCTTCATTTTTCTCCTTCTCTTTTGCTAGTTCAACTCTGAGAGCATCCCGCTCAGCTTCCACCTCATGAAGACGAGATTTCAATCTAAGGATCTCCTCATCCTTCATCTCTCCTTGTTGCACCAATGAACTTACTTTGCTATTGACTGGCTGCTTCCTAGATGAACCAGGTTCATCTTCCGGAACATTGACAATATAATCACAAGTCAGCAAAGCGTTCTTCCCAAAATAATCCTTAGCATTAGCCATCTCAACTTTCTTCACAGGAACCTCAAAGTGGGCAAGCACAACCGTCAGAATAAAGCCATAAGGAATAGCATGTGTTTTGGTTCCATTTACAACTCTGTCCAAGAGTTGAATGATGAAAGCTGGTCAGTTAATTTGCTTACCCCTATACAGACATTCCATAAGCGTTAAGTCCATATAGCTTGCAATGTGCATTCTCTCTTGTCGTGGCAGCAGGAATTTGATCACGAATTCAAAGAATAACTTGTGCTATGGCCTCATTTCCCTTTTGAACATCGGCCTGGGCTCAGCTTCCTCCTCATTCTCACAAAAGAATCTGGTGATGTTGAGAGCTAAGGCCATTCCATCAAGACTAGGCCATCTTTGTTTAGTGTAATCATCGTAGCCCTCAGCAGGTATGTTCAGAATCTCTCCCAATTCTTTTACATCAAAAGTGATATGAATTTCTTTGACTGTGGAGGTCACCCTACCATTCTTGACACTTGCATTTTCCATAAACTCCACCAATTCGTTCCTTGCCAGCCTTCCTTCCATGCGACGGACCATATCCTTCCACCCCTGCACATCCAGTGTGTCCAACAGGTATTGCATTCCAGGTTCCTCGAGATTTTTCAATAACTTTCCCTTCAGAATTGTCCTCTTGCTGAACATGGTGAGTGTGTCAGATTTCTCACCAGACATCTCCTCTTCTTCTCCACTCCATTCTTTTTCTTCTGCTTCAACAACCTTCACTTTCTTGGCCTTGGATCTGGTCCTTTTAGCAGTGCTTGAAGGTGTGGCAGACATAGCAGCTGACTTCTTTGAAGAAGCCTTAGCCTTCTTGGGCTTGGGTGTTTCAACCACAATTGGATCAGGCTGCTCCTCATGATGGACCAGGTCCATCATATCATCAACAATTACAGCCTCAATAGGCTCACCTACCTTTGCCTTTGCCTTTGAAGCTTTCCTTTTCTTGCTCTCTCTCAGAGCCTTTTCTAACACTTCTTCACCTTGTCGAACAGCACTTCGTGTAGCATAAACTTTTAGGGCAGGAGCATCAACAGATATATAAGCTTTCCTTTTCTTTGGAGGAACTGGAGTAGTGACTTTCTTGAATGTTTGAGATCTCTTCTTTTTGGGGTTATAAGACTCCCCCAGCTTCCTTAACATCTCATCCAGTGTCTCCTCGATAGATGAACCAGGTTCATCTACTGATTTTCGTAAGCTCTCTAGACCTGCTGCTGCTTCCTCAGCAACACCTCCCCCTAAATTTATGACATCTTATCCAACATGCTCAGGAATGGGACCACATATAGCCAAAGGGGTGCCGTCCTCCCCAGATCCCCTTACAGAACCTCCTTCTCCCTCTCTCTCAAGAATTTTATCTTTTCCTAATTTTCTACGCTATCCGGCACTTCAACATCAACAAGTGACCCAACCAACGCAAACATGTTCTCAGTGGTAGCAGTTTCAGAAACAATCTCAAGATCACCTTGCTCAGAACTGGATGATCCAGGTGCGTCATCCGCATTGGCTGATTTGAAGGATTCACTTGATGAGTCAGAATTATTATCATTTTCATCCTGTAGAAGTTCCTCCGAGAATTTTGCACGAGAGCTAGAAGCAACAGATTTTCTGGCAAGAACTTTCACACGACGAGCCCTGGGGGCTGGAGTAGGGTTAGGTGTGGGTTCAAGAACTGGAGGGTTTTCAAGGGTTAAAAAATTGGGCGATGAAGAAGAAGAAGAGGCAGGTGGTGGTGAAGACATTGCGATAAGCTTTTAGAAAGAGAAGAAAATTTGATCAGTTTTGATTTTAGAAGAATGAAGAACTTGGTTCTACTTGTTATGTTATGAAGAGGGGAGGCAATGATGACCTTTTTATAAAATGTGGCTGTGAATAATACAACGGGCAGAGTATTTAATTAAGAGGGAGTCTAATCGACGTAGGAGTGTCATTGATTATACAGTTAAGAATCTCCTAAATCTAGGCTAATTGAGTAGCGATGGGACTTCTTGAAACTGGTTCATTTTAGGATAGGTACTGAGAATTTGAATCGAACCAAATAAGTATAGAATTCTGCGCATGTGTGACTATAATTATTTCAATAAATGTATGGAGATGAGCACGTACCTTGTCTGTCAGATGAACCAGCAGCGATGAATCAGGTTCATCATGTTAAAGTCTTTAATTTTCCTCAATTTACAAAGATAGAGAAACATCATTAGCAATCAGTGAATCATATTAATACATGGCAAGATAGTATGGCAGTAAAGTCATGATACTGAGCAATGATTAGTCTGTTGATTATCTATGTTAATGTTTCTAGCCAAAATTTTTTTTAATCAATTTTTTTTCATTTTTGTTTTTCCAATTAGGTGATCTTAATCATCCCTAACTCAAGCTTGTTTCTCTCAAAATTCTCCCTACTCAGTGCTTTAGTAAAGATATCTGCAATTTGCTTGTCAGTAGCACAAAATTCAATTGAGATCATTCCTTTTTCATAGTTATCCCTAAGGAAGTGGTGTCTAACATCTATGTGCTTAGTTCTCTTATGATGAACCGGGTTCTTGGTCATACTAATTGCACTAGTGTTATCACAGAAAATAGGAATGCATCCCACATCTATACCAAAGTCCATGAGTTGTTGCTTGATCCACAGCAACTGAGCACAGCATGAGGTTGCAACCACATATTCAGCCTCAGCAGTAGACAGAGCTACTGAATTTTGTTTCTTGGTGGCCCAAGACACAAGGCAGGAGCCCAGAAAGTGAGCCATGCATGAAGTACTTTTTCTGTCAACCAGGAAACCTACATAACCAGCATCAGCATATCCTACAAGGTTGAAATTACTACCTTTAGGGTACCAAAGGCACAAATTAGTGGTGCCTTTCAGATATCTCAAAATTCTCTTCACTGCAGTTAGGTGGGACTCCTTTGGATTTGCCTGAAACCTAGCACACAGTCCTACACTGAACACAATATCAGGTCTACTGGCAGTGAGATANNCACTCATCTCAAACTCGCTCCCCATAAGTGTAGAAAAGTCCTTACTCAGTTTTTCAGAAGTTGCCCCAAATATAATATCATCCACATATATTTGCACAACTATATGTTGAGGAGTCTGTGGACATTTGGGACAGGCAGGTCAGAAAGCTCAGGTCGAAGAATATTGCCTCAGTCAAAGTTCAGTGGAGGGGTCATCCGGTCGAGGAGGCGACTTGGGAGACCGAGCAGGACATGCGGAGTCAGTACCCTCATCTTTTCACAGCTTCATGTATGTTTCTACACTCGTTCGAGGACGAATGATTTTCTTAAGAGGGGGAGAATGTAACAACCCGGTCGGTCATTTTGAGAGTTAGCACCCCGATCCCCTAATAATTTCTTCTCCCATGACTTATTATGTTAATGGAACTTGTCGGAGCGTTGTGTGGTGAAATTTGGAGTGATTTAGGACACATAGTCCTTTAATGTGAATTTCAGCTTTAGAAATCAGACCGTAGCTAGAGTTGTATGAAGACGGATTCGGAATGGAATTTTGTTGACTCTGTTAGCTACGTTGAGTGATTCCAGGGTTTGGAGCGTGTTCGGAATGTGTTTTCGAGGTCGGTTGTAGATTTAGGCTTGAATTGGTGAAAGTTAGAATTTTGGCGATTTCGGCCGATAGGTGAGATTTTGATATCGAACTCGGAATCGAATTCCGAAAGTGACAGCAGGTCCGGAATGTCATTTATGACTTGTTTGCAAAATTTGAGGTCATTCGGACGAGTTTTGACATGTTTCGGCGTCGAATGTGAATTCTTGAAAAAATCTAAGTTCTTGAGCTTGAATCTATGCATATTTGACGATTTTGATCTCATGGGACGTGTTTTAGGACTCGAACAAGTTTGAATGAGGTATTAAGGTCGGTTGGTGGTTTTGGTTGAGGTCCCGGGGGCCTCGGGTGTGTTTCGGGGGTTCAAACGGACCCTTTTGGCCAAAAGGCCTTAGCTGGTTTTGCTAGTTTTTCACCAGCAGTGATTCCTTCTCCGCGATCGCATAGAGTCATATGGGGAGGCACGTGAGTTGTTCTTCACGATCGCAGAAGACTATCCACGATCTCATAGAGTCATCTGGGGAGGCATGTGAGTTGTTCTTCGCGATCACAGAAGACTATCCGCGATCGCATAGCTCTGTTTCGTTGTCCTCCGCGATCGCAGGCGTTGGAACGCGATCGCATAAGTCTGCTTCCAGAAGATCCGCGATCGCAGACCTCCTGTCGCGATCGCATAGGTCAAATTGTGGGTGCATGTTTATTACTCTCCGCGATTGCTGCTGAAGTTCCGCGATCGCATAGTAGAAAACCCCTGGGCAGAATGTTAAAAACCCATTTCGAGGGTTAAAGCCTATTTTCACCATTTTTGAATTGTGGGAGCTCGAGAGAGGCAATTTTTGAGGGACTTTTCACCTGGGAATTTTAGGTAAATGAGTTCTAACCATCATAGGTTAATTTCCATGATTCTAATCTTAAATTCCACCCTTAAATTCGAGATTATTGAGTAGAAATTTGGGAAAATTGGAAGAAACTTCTTAGACCAATTTTTGGGTTTTTGATTGGGTATTTGATCCCCTATTTTAGAGTTTTTCATATGGATAGAGTCGTGAGTGAATAAGGGTTCGGAAAACGTAAATTTTATCTGAATTCGAGGCGTGGGCTCGAGGGGCGTTTTGGTCAATTTTTCTAATTTCGCGTATTAGTTCTGAATTAATTAGTTAGTTTGAATTCTTGAAATGATATTTACATTATGCAATCGAATTGAATAGATTTGGGCCATCCGGAGTTGGATACTCGTGGCAAGAGCGTGATTATTGGTTGATTAGCACAGTCAAGGTAAGTGGCTTGCCTAACTCTGTGTTGGGGAATTTCCCTCAGGCATTTTTAACTAGTTTTTCTATAAAAACCCCATGTATGTGAGGTGACGAGTGCGTGCATGGGATATTTTTACTAAATTTACATCGCTCTTTCTGTGACCTGCCTCACTTTCAATCCTATTATTATTGTTATTGGTTCGAAGTGCGTAACAAATTTAAGATCTTACCATGATAATCGATTTTTACCCGATTTTCCACTCGTTGCATATATTTGAAACTGGTTTACATAATTTAACCCATAATTTCCAACTGTTTTTCCAAAAACCTTTGAATTTCGCGATATTTGATATACATCTTGCATTACATATTTACATTGGGATTGCGGGCTATGACCTGGGACTTTCGCTTGCATTGCATTGCATATTTACATAGGTACTGCGGGCTATGACCTGAGACTTTCCCTTGCATTGCATCGCATATTTGCATCGGGACTGCGGGCCGAGACCTGAGACTTTCCCTTGCATTGCATCGCATATTTGCATCGGGACTGCGGGCCGAGACCTGAGACTTTCCCTTGCATTGCATCGCATATTTGCATCGGGACTGCGGGCCGAGACCTGAGACTTTCCCTTGCATTGCATCGCATATTTGCATCGGGACTGCGGGCCGAGACCTGAGACTTTCCCTTGCATTGCATGGCATATTTACATTGGGACTGCGAGCCGAGACCTGAGACTTTCCCCGGTATTGCATTGCATGGTTATTTATTGACTTATATGTTGTGCGGAATTGAGATCTATTGCTTTGTTCTTTCCGGTTTACTTTACCTTCCATTAATTATTACTGCTTTATTAACTGTTAATTATATCTGCTTAATTTTGCAAACCCAGTAGAGCCGCAACCTGACCTCGTCACTACTTGACTGGGGTTAGGCTTGGCACTTACTGGGCACCGAATGTGGAGTACTCACGCCCTTTTGCGCATGTTTTTTCCATGTGCAGATCCAGATACCAGTGCGCAATATCAGAGCTAGCCGAGCAGCGGACATTTGGAGACTTAGAGGTATTCTGCAGCGTTCGCAGAGATTCCGAGTCCCCCTCCTATCCTAGCATAGATATAGCTTGTAGATGAGATTATACTTTCATTCCTTTCCAGTTTTTGTATGTTGAGCCATAGAGTTAGCTTGTGATGTTTGTAGATATTCCGGGTCTTGGGTAAAGTAAGTTGTAAATGCCGAGCGGCATTGATTACTAGTATGACTTTATTTCATTTTTCGCTATTTTGACTTGTTCAACTTTAATTTACTCAACTGTTTAGGCTTACCTAGTCGTCTAGACTAGGTGCCGTCACGAAACCCAGTTGGGGGGNTTTTCATACTTAGAGTATAGTAGAGTACCTCTTGATCTTTTTACCTGAGGTGTTCCTTCATGGGCTACTTGCAAGGTATCCCAGATCTCTTTGGCAGTGGTGCAATTAACTTCTTGGTGTTGGCTTGCCTGACAGTAGTGTCCGGCGGCATCACGACTTTTATTGGATTTGGGTCGTGACACTACTGTATTCATGAATACAATAATGTAATTCGCCTAAAAAATAGGGGAGTCCAGTTGTGCAACTGTATTCGTTGTATTCGCGCTACTGTATTCATGAATACAATAGCGGAATTTGCCTAAAAATTAGGGGAATCCAACTGTTTAATAATGAAAATAGGATAAATTAGCGTGTATCACTCTTAATTCATCTGACCGGAGGTATAAATAATGAGGTCACCTTCACAACCTTCTCCCTTATGTCCCTATGTTGGAATAACGTAAGGCGGTTCGCTTGAGTTGCTCAACCGCCCCTTAGCCCGGTGTTCATGACGTGCTACGGAACCTCCATTGTGCCGTCAATTCTACCTAAATTTCGTTGCTACTGCGTTGTATTCCATGTATTCGCGCGACTATATTTATAAATACAGTAAGGTAATCCAACTAAAAATAGGGATTACAACTGTTTAATTCTGTATTCCATGTATTCGCGCAAATGTATTTATAAATACGGTAAGGTAATTTGCCTAAAAATAGTGATTACGTGTGTTTAATAACGGAAAGCGCAATGTTGAATTGTATTCACTTTCACTATATTGAATTCATATTCAAACAACAAAAAAATAAGAAATAGGGTGTATATCGTTCTATTCAATTTGATTGTATACATTGTATTCAATTCATATATATTAATTATTCACTATTATGCATTGTATTCAATTCACCGTATTCAATTCGATTGTATTCGAACAACAAAAATCACAAAACACAGTGATATTCGATTATATTAAAAAAGTACAGACCTTCGGATACATAAATACATTCGAAAAAAATATATTAATACAAAAATATAATCTATTTGAGTGTATTTATACAGAATATAATGCATTTGTATTATTGTATGTGATTAAATAGCAAAGAATAGAAGAAAGTTCGTCGGAGATAGCGTTTTCTGGCCAAACAAATACTGTACATTGTATGAAAACTAAAAATGGAGAGGAACAAAAACCCGACCCTCAAATTTTCTCCGGCGTAGCCATGGTTTCGCCTACGAGGATGAGCCAATAGTGGATGATGACGCCGACGATTCTGACGCTGACAACGATTAGAAACAACATTGTGCGGCGGCGTTGAAGAAGTAAAATTAGGATCTTGAGAGTAGAAGCTTGATAATAGATCTCTCACTCTCTTTGCTTTATCGTCCATTGCTACATGTTCCTTTGCCCCCATTTTTGTTTTTATTGGTCTTCGCGAATTCACGATTTGTTTCCTTTTTGCTCGAAGAGAGAGAAGGGAGGGAGAGAAAAAACATAGGTATAAATAAATATCTATTTTGCTATAAAATAAAATAAATAGCTATGAGTAATAATATTTTTAAAATTATTTTGGATTATAATAAATAGAGCGTAATAATTTAATAAATAGAGTATAATATTTTAAAAACATTTTGGTTTATTTGGAGATGTGGATCACAATTGGGTTTGGGATGTTTAAAATTGTTTTGGCTTATAATAAATAGAGTGTAATAGTTTGCTATATGATGTGAAATTTCCGTAAAAATTGCGCGGGACGCCCTATTTGGTCGCCCCCATTTAACCTATACCCATATTTTTAAAATTATTTAACATATACCCTAATTTTTACAACTTCAGACGCCCCCTTCCTAATACCTATGCAAAACTTCAGCTTATTTAGTGCTGAAGATTTTACAAATGAACTAAATAACTTCAGCATCTTCCGTTGAAGTTTTTGAAAAAAGCTTTATCGCAAAACTAATGAATCCAGAACAAAACTTCAACTTATTTAGTGCTGAAGTTTTTACAAATGAACTAAATAACTTCAGCATCTTCCGTTGAAGTTTTTGAAAAAAGCTTTATCGCAAAACTAATGAATCCAGAACAAAACTTCAACTTATTTAGTGCTGAAGTTTTTACAAATGAACTAAATAACTTCAGCACTTCTGCTGAAGTTTTTGAAAAAACCCTAGAATGCTGAAGTTTGTGTGATTGTCATTGCTACTTTAGGCCCGTATGCCTGAAGTTTATGCGAAAAGTGGGTACACTTGCAAATTTTTTTACAAAGCGGGTATAAGTTAAAACGCGACCCCAAAAGCGAGTATAGATGCAAAATCCCCAAAATTTCCCGTAAAGAATTCGTGCTCTTAAACATGGGGTTTTGGCTGGTATAACAACATACTCATATAATTGGCAGAAAATAGCCCTAATTATAGAGATTGGCATCAAATAGCCAATAAATGTATATCACAATAATAATATGTATATCACAACTTTTTTTTCTTCTTCTTTATCAATACCAACATGTATATTAAAATTTTATTTTCATTCTTTGTATATAAATAATATTATTCTTTGTATATCAATAATATAAAATTATATATATAGTTATTGCTGCCTTTATATCAATATATATCACAATAAAAATATTATATTATATTATTTTTATATCACAGTATTTAGCATATCGTACATATGTATACCGAAATAGATATCATAAGCTTATTTTTCTTCTTTGTGTACATCAAAAATTAATTTTCTTTGTATACTAGAGTATTATTTACTCCCACAATTATATTTATTATTTTATATTTTAGAACTTGCTTAAACATGCTATATAAAAAATTTATTTTCCTTTTTTGATCAATTTTAATAATTATATTATTTGTATCACAGTGTATAACATAATAATAATGTGTATATAAAAAAAATTACTAAAATTTTATTTTTCTTCTTTGTATAACACATTTCAGATTGAAAACTCAAGTTCAAGACGACTCCACATGTGTATCCCATATTGTAACCCGTGTATACCTCTATGTACATCAGTGACATCTCATGTATATGATGTGTATCTGTGTATATCTATGAAAAGTTGTGTTATATATACGATATACAATGTGAATACACGGACGTCCAAAAATTGTGTTATATACCGATATACAAAGTGATATACACAGACATCCTTAAAAACTTGTGTGTGATATACACTGATGTATACGATATACAACGTGATATACACATATTGTAGTTGGATTTTTAGGTATGATTTTTTGCCTGAAACCGGTCTAAATCACTTCTATTCTTGCTCAAATTTTGTGCATAGCCTCGTTTAGGTATTTTCAATCATACTCATTCATTCAATCCAACCAAAAAAGGAAGAGAGAAGAAAACCAAAATTGAAATATATTTTTTCTCTCTTAATTTTTGCTAATCTTGCTCAAATTTTGTATATAGCCTCGTTTAGGTATTTTCAACCAATTTCATTCACACCCACTCATTCAATCCAACCAAAAAAAAAGATAGAAGAAAAACAAAGTTGAAATATATTTTTTCTCTCTTAGTTTTTGCTTCTGATTTTCTCTGATGTGAGATCAACCTTACCATTTCATCCCAATTTTTTTTTTTTTTTTTTTCATAATTTGCAAGAATTTTTGCTAAACTATGAGAGCAAAAGATAAGAGATAGAAGAAGAAATACAAGGAGAAAAAGGGAGAGGAAATCCAAAATAAGCGTGTAGTTTTGTTTTTAGAGAGAATATAAAAGAGAGTAGATTTTTTTAGGATTTGGCTATATAATGTCAATTGTTTGAGATTATCTTTGCCAAACTTAAAATAAGGCAAAAAATTGCCAATTCCTATTATGAGTTGTTATAGGATGTCAATTTTTCCATAAAACATCCCAAGCCCAACCGTGATCCACATCTCCAAATAAACCCAAAACTAGACGGGATTTTTTCCTTCCTATACCATATATGAAACTTTATTACCAAATATGTGCATAGTATGTAAATTACCCGCCCAGTTCATATTTTTTCTACAATTTATATACAAACCGTGATTTCGTATTTAATATGGCAGATTCTTCCCATAAATATCGCGCTAAAAATGTGGAACAAAATCTTGTGATTGATTTATCTACATTAAATTCAATTTTGAAACGGAATTGCGTATCTCATGTGCGAATTTTTCTCAGAAACTACAATGCAAATAATATATTTAAAAAAAAATTGCGAACAGCTTCAACCAACAAATCTTCGAGATATTCTGTTCTACATCCTTTTTTCTCTCAATCTAGGAATCCAATAAAACGAACAATTTTAGAACAATACATCATAAACAACACGCAATCATGTCCAAAATCCCAATCATGCTACACTTTAATGGGAATTGGGATAACTATGACAGATTTAGAGATTTTCAAGTTGATGGCATTGTGGTAGATGAGAATGCAAGCTACAGTATGTTGATTTCTGCCATTGCAGAGCAATTATTGATTGATACTTCGGGGAAAATTGTAGAAATCAAATACATGGTGAACGACAATTGTCCTCCAATGGAGATTAGGAATGATATGGGGGTTCGTGTGTATATGGAGACCAAAAAGGAGAACAAAAATTTAGGTTCATATTTGTTATGCATAAGTGTACGAGATTTCAATATGGAATTGGCTATCACCATCGATAACACAAGTGCAAGTTTGTTTTGTTTAAAATTGCATAGAGTTAGGGGATTACTGTATAATTTACAAAATAACCGCATGTATTATCTACAAAATTACTAGATTTATACTACAAAATAAATGAAAATATATGAGTAAAAATTGTTGACTTAAAAATTTTGTGTTCAAAATAAACTACAATCTATGTTTAGAACAAAAGCTATTCAAATAAAGTACAAACAAGATTAATTGTGTATGAAGCAGTATCGATTTAACAGATATCTAGAAATCGATACAGTTATACTACACTCTAACTACAATTTATTTGTGAAGAAATGACGACAAATAATTGTCACTATATCTACAATTATTCTACAAATTATAATTACACTATTTATCTTTATTTTCATGCAGGTTCGTCTGGATCACTAAAGTTACTTGATATGCCATCCTCTCCCGCCATAGAGGAATATCAAAGTGAAATAATAGCAGAATGTACGCAAAGTGATATTGAAGAAGGACAAGTGTATCAAGACAAGCAAATTGTAGCTGCTGCAATGAAGAACTATTATGTGATGCACAAGTTCCAGTTCAGAGTTAAAAGATCTAGCCATAGAAGGTATTGAGATATTTGTGTTGAAAAGACCATTAAAAGCATATTTGTACTCGAGATGCTTTTTTTTACATATTGTAGATGAATTGTAGTCAATTTGTAGTCAAATTGTAGATTCTATTTCATTTAAGTTAAAACAGTACTTTGTTGCATATACATTTATAATCTGTATTAAAAATTATATTTTTTTGTAGCTACTGGCTTGTATGTGTTGGTGAAAACTGTAAATGGCACTTCAAGGCAACGTCAATTAATGATTCCACAATATTCAAGATAAGGAGTTTCAATCGACAACACACATGCTCCCTAATGGACGATACATTCATACAGCGCAAACGTACTGCATCTGTAGTTGGTAGCATAGTGATTCCAAAGTATTGTGATCCTAAAACTGTTTACACACCAAAGGACATACAAACTGACATGTTATCCGAACACGGAGTGAACCTAAGCTACATGCAAGCATGGAGAGCAAAGGAAAAGGCTTTACAGTTTTTGAGAGGGCATCCTGCCGACTCATACAGCAAATTACCAAAATATTTTTATATTCTTGAGGAGACTTATCCTGGTTCAGTTGTTAAATTGAAGAAGACAGCAGATGAATGCTTCTTATATGCATTTGTTGCTCTTTGTACATCAATTAGTGGTTGGCAACATTGTAGGCCAGTAGTAGTGGTTGATGGGACATTCTTAAAGTCAGCCTACAGGGGTATTATGCTGACAACAAGCACCATGGATGCAACAGGTAAAAAGTGTATAACTTTTGTAGTTATTTTGTAGGTAGTCTGTAAAATGTAGATATATTGTAGAAAATATTGTAGTTAGCTGGTAGGTATTATATAAAATGTAGATAAATTGTCGATATTCTGTAGATTTATTCCAGTTGTTATGTATTTATATTTTTATGTACATTTTTAAAGCTGTCAGCTAAATTTTTATGAAATAATAATGTAGGTACAATATTGCCCTTGGCATATGCTGTGGTTGATTCTGAAAATGACGCATCTTGGAAGTGGTTCTTTGAGCAATTCAAGCAGGCATATGGTGAAAGACATTCAATGTGTGTTGTTTCAGATAGGAATGAGAGTATCCTGAAGGCAACATCAATTGTCTATCCGGGCATGCCACATTACTCTTGCATGTGGCATATTTGGACAAATATAAGGTCAAAGTTCAAGAAGGGTCATCTACAATTATATGAATTGTACTTTGCTACAGCACGGTCGTACACTCTGGATGAATTTAATGAAAGGATGTCGAAGATTGAAGAGATAGACCCGCGTGTTAAATCTTACCTATATGATATTGGCTATCATAGATGGTCAAGAGTACATGCAACGGTGAATAGAACTTGGACAATGACATCAAATATTGCAGAGTCGTTGAACGTTGTAACAAAAGATGCAAGAGAGCTGTCAATATTTGACCTTTTAGAGTATATGCGGACACTTCTAGAACGTTGGACCAACGAGAAATTGTTGAAGGTGAAGGGTACTTTCACATTCCTTGGGTCCAAATTCAACAAAGAATTGGAGAACAACAGAACATTATCTCAGAAGTTTAGGGTAAGATCTGTTTATTTGGTGCAGAAAAATAAAATAACTTAACACGCACTGTTTCCAGATTGTAGATAAATTGTAGATAGTTAGTATACTGAAAATTAGTTATGGAGTTTTTGTGGATGATTTGTAGATAATTTGTAGATAATCTATTTTTATGCTTGAAATAATAATTTTCTTGTTTGTTCTGCAATTGTAGGTGAGGGCTTCAACAGATCATATACATATTGTGTTAGATGGTGTGAAGCGGTACATAGTGTGTCTTGAAAGCAAAAAATATAGCTGTGGCAAATTCCAACTAGAAGAACTTCCATGTGCGCATGCTTTAGCATCATTAAGGCACAGGAATGAAACATATGAAAACTATTGCTCTCCGTATTACACAAAGGAGAGCCTACTGCGTACGTATGAAATACCAGTAAATCCTCTTCCTGATGAAAGCAAATGGAATGTGCCACAACATATTTCAGACGAAGTAGTAAATCTACCGACGGGAGAAAAAAGGCAGCCAGGAAGACCTCAAAAGGAAAGATATAAAACATATGATGAAATAAATTCAAAGAAGTACAAGGTGTTATGTGGAAATTGTGGAGGTGAAGGGAATAACAAAAGATCTTGCAAGAATGCGCCAAAAAAGAAATAAATATCATGTAGTTATAATATTAATTCCACATAACTGGTAGTGTGTTCAAGTTAGCAGAATTTTGTGTGTAATCGTTTAAGTTTTTAAATAACATTATGTAGATAATTTAAGTTTGTTTATGTGTTTATTAACATGTTTTTATGTTTTGTGTCAAGCATATAAAGGTGTTTTTGATATATTGTAGTTAAAATGTAATAGTTATTATCAAGAATACAACTACTTTAAAAAAAGTAATTGTAATATACAGTAATTTACAGATTGATGATAAAATGTAGACAAAATGTAGACTGTTGATAAGTTGTAGCTTAATTGTAGATATTTTGTAGATAATCTATTTATACGATTGAATTATTATTTTTTCTGTTTGTTGTGTAATATAACTGGAACTGACAGTTATATACATAAATTGCCTACAGCTTGAAGGTATTTCATACAAAAAATATGAACATATTTAACTACTAAATTATATACACCCACGAAATTGAGTGTTCCAAGAATGTAGATAATTTGTAGTTAATTTGTAGACAAATTGTATTCAGACATTATAATAACAACTTTTAATATATTTAAGTTACAGTGTTGAACTGATTGAACAAATGAAGATAAAACAGCAAATTTATATTCAAGTGACCTACTAAAACTGAATAGAAATTAACAAAATAATAAGGTTTGTTGCAATATAAACATAAAAGATTTGTTCAGAAAATTGTGTATTCTCCTTCAAATACCAACTAGCAACAACTAAAGTACATAAACATGACACTATTTCTTCTTTCTCTGGACTCTTGTTTTCTCATTCAATGCAGGAGCACCCTTCCTCCTTGCTAGCCTGCCTGTAACCTCGCTTTCACTGATTGACCCATCTTCCTGCTTCTTTGTAGCATAGTCCCATAGGAGAGCTCCATATCGTCTTCGGTGTTNCTAGCCTACCTGTAACCTCGCTTTCACTGAATGACCCATCGTCCTGCTTCTTTGTAGCGTAGTCCCACAGTAGAGCTCCATATCGTCTGCGGTGTTGTTCAATATCGGAAAGATCTTCTGCGGGAATTGACAAATCTCTAAGACTAACATACTCCGCAAAGACAGCCACAAATACACCACAATCGCTGCATAAGACAATTTTTTTAAATTAATTAACAAATGATTATAAACAAAAAAAGAATTAAACGTATAGAAAGAGAGAATAGATTTCTTACAGTGATCCTTCTTTTTGCTGTGGAATATCCGCAACCATCCACTGAATGTTAAGAGGGTCTGTAATTGGTTTCTCAATGTACGCCTTTGTATTCTTGAAGTTAATATCTTTACGCTTCCCATAGAAATCAGTGCAATACAAATAAAGAGGGATAATGACTGAAAACTTATCAACACATGATTGAACAACTTGATGATTGCGTGAAGACACCATGGAATCGTACGCATAAAGTTTCCTGTCCGCAATGTCGAAAACGACCAACACCCAATGGAAATTTTCTACAATGTTCACGAGCATGATGACATAGTCAACTTCATCCCATGGAACATTTGCAAGTATTCTATACCCCAGAATATATTCTGCAACATCATCCTGGGGTTTTACAACCGAATACTTCTTTTCCGGTGGAGCATTTATGAACTTCTCATATATTTGTTCAATCTTCGTCTTGAACAAACAATCGGTTGTTGTAAACCTAGTGTTGTTGTTGGGGCCATATTTGCCTCTTTTTCTCAGGTAATACAGTAAAACATCAATATGCTGCAAAAAATATAAAATCTAAATTAAACCACAGTGTAACTACAATTACACACAGAACACCTGCAAACTAGTATATTATGCAAGTCCCACAGGAGAGCTCTATATCTACATTTATACTATAATTAATCTTGTAATTTTCCTCAAGATCTACAATGTAACTACAATTTAACTACAGACATGCAATACAGCTATACCAATTCTGTCCGAATTAACACATACAATATTTACATACAACGCATCATGAAATATGATACATAAAGTACAAACTAAATAAAAACACAGTATAAAGAATAAAAACAACATTTATAAGAGTGACTACGTTATATCTACAATTTATAGTATAATTCAAGGACAAATATATTTCATACCTACAATATAACTACAATTAAACTACAATCACAGAAAACAAATGAAATCATGTTAATTTATTCTTTGATACCTACCGAGTCGTTGAGGACTTGTCCGGGGTGCGCAAGGGAATAAAACAAGTCCTTCTTATCCACCTTTTCAATTCCAAGGTCTAACCAAGGCTTGATTTGGTTATCCTTTATGGAAAATGTAGCCTTCCTCCTGTAACAACAAATAAATGTCCAAGAAAAGTAATTCAGAGAATGAATTACATATTTCAACTTTAAATGCTGAAATGAAGGTGTCAAAATAATCATTCATACCTTTTAGATCCTTTGGCATTACAGTGGTATAACCACTTGTTGAATTTATCCAAAACATCAGGATCTACATTTTCACTTATAACGGTAGTGAAATGGTGCTTGAGGTGGAAAAATTTAGGTCCATGAGAGCTGCTGCCTCTAGAACTGAATAGAGGTATGAAAGGTGATCGTGCATGCTTCCCCGGATGCCTGGTTCTCCCCGGGTGCATAGGTGTTGCTTCATCTGGTATTATCTCGCCATACTTAACCAATTGTGTCATGTTGTCGGGCAACTCAAAATCATCCAATGTGACACCCTTCTTCTCAATGCCTGATCCTTCAGAAACACATTCATCCACATGTTGTGCATCTTCACCTTCAGTTCCCTGTTTCTCACTGTCCTTTTCTGTCTGAGCTGCTACAGTGACTCCGTGAATTGGGGACTGTGCATTGATATCTTCAATCTCTCTAATATAATACTTAAATTACTTAACGTGAAAGTAAAAATGTATAAACAACAACAAATATATCACTGAATGACATTATGATAGTATACCTGCTTTGTCTTCGTCAGCTGCAACTTTAACTTCTGTATATAAGTCAACATGTGCTGGAACATGTTCTCTACATACTGCATCTTCAATTTATAATTAAAAATGATAAATAATACTACATAATGATGCCTTGAAAGTTGTGGATAAAATGTGAATAATGTGGATATGGTCTATACAGGTATTTTCCACAGTTTATATACCTGTGTTGCTAGTGCTTGCATGCACTTGTTCACCAATAATGAACTGAAATTGCTGGTTGTTCACTCCTTTTTGTTGGTCATTGTTTTTGGTTGAACTACCAGCAAACTAAATAATTTATGTTATATTGAGTATATTGTTTCATATGTCATTATTTGTTTTGGTATATAAATATATCTCAACTCTTACCTTTGCCCCATCCTCACCATTTCTCTTGTTTATCAAATTCAAAATCGTCTTCACAGAATCATCTATAAACACTCGAAGGCCATGGAGTTCCACAAATACAGACTTCCTAAATCCTCTAGCTTTCCATCAACCTACAAATTAAAAATATATGAAGTTGTTGATTCTATAATGTGCCCTAACATACATTAATAAACATGTGCAATTATAGATAGGAATATGTCAGAATGAATAAATTTGTATATATTAAATAGGTTATTTATGAAATGTCTATGAATTGTATACAATATGTAAATATACTTTAGTTCATAATATTACCTGCTCAATTCCCTTTTTTAAATTTCTGATCTTCTTAGCCACAGAGTCCTGGTACTCTTGAAAACCTGTTTGTTTGGGCTCCAATGTTGGAGGATCATTAGTGGGAACCTCAGATGATTGTTCACCTTCTTGATCTTCATACTCAATTTTGTCTAGCAAAGTAAGCACTCCAATCTCTTCTCCAGATTCACTCATGCTTTTGAACTGAATGATGGGGAAAAAAAGTAGTTCGGTTAAGGCATAAAGTGTGGAGTAAGTGTAGATATTATGAAGACAAATGTAGAATGATAAAAGAATGAAAAACTTTACCTTAATCCACTCAGGATTTATCATCTTCTCTTAAAAGGCAGCTAACCAAATCTGCCCCTTTGTAGCTGACCATCTTAATATGCGAGGTATTGAGTCAGAACAACTCGTAGCAAGCTCAGTGCTGACGGTCGAGCAATACTCATAAAGTCATACTTGCAATGCTAATGAGCCTCCCCGTATGAGATAAGAATGTATATTGGGATTTAGCCGGTGCCTAACAGATTCCATAACCTGATTGAACGATTTAATACCCCATGAGTATGAAACAAACTGCCCAGACTCTACCAAATAAAACCTAAAGTGGTCTATAAAAGACACATGGTCTTTGTCAGAAGGGCAAACAAAAAATTCCAATAGATAAAGATGCACAACTTGACTGCATCCTCATCGTTTAACCAAGATTTATTTGTTATTATGTTTTTCAAATACCACTTCTCTACTTTTTTTTTGTTATAAAATAGCTATTCATTATCTTGCTAACATAACTAGAAGTATATCCATAATCTGTAACCTTATTCACACAATTTAAACCGGTAAATAAAGCAAACTCTCTCAATGAAAAATTGAATTTTTCACCCTTCAAGTGGACCGAAAAAATTGATGCATTAGAGTTAGTCAGTTCATACTTCATCAGGAGATGAATGACTTGGTTTTGCATGCAAATGGGAGGGGGGGGGGGAGACAGTAAGTAACCAAAACATGTATTTTTAAAAAGCTTCAAAGCATTTGGAGACAATAACTCTTTTATCTGGCTAGGAATGCTAGGATCACACAAACTGTGGAATCTAAGCACCCCATAATCCACATTATGAGGGGCAAAATAATGTCCATTCTGCACAAAATGATAAATTTATTCACATTAGTAAACTGCATGAAAAGGAAGCATCAATCTACAGATTATCTACAATATAACAACAAAATAACTACATAATAGCTAAAAACAAATCATTTTCTACAAAAAAAAAAGGCAGCAACCAACAAAGACATACAAGTCATCTTCTACACACTTAACTATAAAGCACTACAAAACATCTACAAACATAAACCATTGTCTACAACACTGCAGGAAGAAAAATTAACTACAACTCTGTTTCACGTTTTAAAGGGTAACCACAAAATATCATGTAGTTAGAATATTAATTCCAAATAACTGGTAGTGTGTTCAAGTTAGCAGAATTTTGTGTCTAATCGTTTAAGTTTTTAAATAACATTATGTAGGTAATTTCATTTTGTTTATGTATTTGTTAACATGTTTTTATGTATTGTGTCAAGCATCTAAAGGTGTTTTTGATATATTGTAGTTAAAATATAATAGTTATTATCAACAATACAACTACTTTATAAAAAGTAATTGTAATATACAGTAATTTACAGATTGTTGATAAAATGTAGACAAAATGTAGACTGTTAATATGTTGTAGCTTAGTTGTAGATATTTTGTAGATAATCTATTTATTTGATTGAATTATTATTTTTTCTGTTTGTTGTGTAATATAATTGAAACTGACAGTTATATACATAATTTACCTACAACTTGAAGGTATTTCATACAAAAAATATGAACATATTTAACTACTAAATTATATACACCCACGACATTGAGTGTTTCAAGAATGTAGATAATTTATAATTAATTTGTAGACAAATTGTATTCTAACATTATAATAACTACGTTTAATATATTTAAGTTACAGTGCTAAACTGATTGAATAAACGAAGATAAAACAACAAATTTATATTCAAGTGACCTACTAAAACTGAATAAAAATTAACAAAACAATAAGGTCTGCTGCAATAAAAACAGTATAACCTCACAACTACAAATTATCTACAAAATTAAGATAATTAATCTACACTATAGTAAAACACTTAAACACAGATTTTTACAACCAAAACCAAACTAAAAAACTGGAAAACTAAACTAATAAATGTTTACCTTCACCAAAGATTTTTTCTGAGCCATTTTTGGGTGCTTTTTGGAATGTTTCTTCATTTTTGGTTTTGAGGAAGCAGGAGACAACTTGAGTTTCTTTGATTTTGGAATTTTAGGGGCCTCTTCAACAAAGTCGTCGTCTTCAATTACCTCTTTCCCTTTTCGTTTGAGTTGTTTGCCGGGTGTAGAACTTCCTCCATCATCTACATCATGCTTTTGTTTTGCTCTCATCTCGGCTCGAGTTTGTCTGGGAGATTATCAATGAGTATTCTCTTCAGTTGCATGTGAAAATTTCACTTATTTTTTGGGTGATTTTGGTGTTAAAACCCCCAAATCGAATGAGGGGATATCACTTACTGCAGATTTTTGAAGTCTTTTTTTTGGAGATTTGATTTTCTTCATGGTTTAACTTCAACTTACGAAAGTGTATACCAACTTTAATTGAAAAACTGTGAAGAAGTGAAGAACGACACTGAAGGAAATCGTGAGGGGTGTGGTAAAACGTGGGGGGATTGAGGGTAAGGAGAGAAAAGCGTGGGTAAATACATTCCTTTAATTGTGCAATAAAAAACGGCCCCATTAATTAGACGCCATAATTAATTATGGTATATAATTGATAATGTGGTATACGAAATGTAGTTAACTCTAACCTTAAATATTAAGGGTAATAAGGTTTTAAATGTGGTATAGGAAGGTAAAAATTCCAAACTAGACCATCCTTAGGTACTCATCCAATTTCAGCAGCCCACCAAGCCCAAAACCCAAACTAGGACCCATTGTTCCCTTCTTCCCCAAACTGATTCTTTTCAAACCCTCAACGCCGCGACTCTGCCGGCGAACCTACTTCCATGGCAGAAGAGAGACGCGTGGTTACAGTGGGTGGAAAAGGCTCATCACTGTCATCCTCCTCCGTCTTCGAAATCGCCAACGGACTCAGTCGTCTGAGCATTGACTCTTCAGCACTCTCCAAAGTATCATCTTCCTCCAATTCCAAAACCAGCAACAACACTAATGCTCCTACACAATCTTCCGCATTTTCAATACTCAGTAATTTAACACCCGAGGAGTCTAAAGCCTCTCTTGTAGTCCTCCTAAACAAGCTCTTGCTCTCTTCTTCGTCTTTCTCTTCCGTCACTCAGCTCTCTGATATCATCCTCAATGACGTGTCCTCGATTTCGTTTGATAGTACAATTGAAGGCGTTTCGCCAGGCGATTTTTCTGTAGCAGCAATTTCTGGAATCTCCGCTATATTGGACCATAGAAGTTCAGCTCTGTCAGTTATTATTGACGCCGTTGCTGCCTTGTCCTGCGAGGCTTTGGGTGCGGACATATCAGCTTTCAACTTGAATGATTCCGGTGATGGTTCCTCTGCCAAGGACGTCGTTTCCGTGGCTGCTGACGTGAAGATCTTACTTAACGGTTCTAAATTCGTGAACAAAAATATTGATGAACCTGCAGTTTCTAGTGTTCCAGTTGTGCACGGCAAGTTTAGAGAAATTTGCCGGCTCCTGCACTCCAGCACTCGTGTACAACTGAACTCTGCTGTTGTATCCAATTCAGAATCTTCTGGAACAGCTAGTGCAATGTGCACCACGTTGTTTTCATTAGCTGTGGCACTTAAGGATTTGGGCAACATCAGTTATAACCGAGCGAAGCGCACCAGAGATGATGAAATTTCTGCAATGCTGCAAAAAGAATGTCCTCGACCTGATCAGCTGAAAGCTGTTTTTTCGTCTTTGGTTTCAGCTCACTCGGATGAGGAATATGTTAAGTTTTCACATGATGTTAACTCCTTACTGGTGATGGTAGAGAAAATAGTTTCATGGGAGGCCTTAGCTGCTTTCTTTTCGCTCGAAGAAAAAGACTTTATCAGTGGTAATACGAGTGTATGCGAGGACAGTGCAAAAGCAGGTAAAAAAGGAGGAAAGAAGAAGAAGATTCTTGGTAAAGGTACCACTGCTCTGCTGCAATTTTTGAAGGATAGGCTGCTGAGCATGCCTATTCAGACTGAGGCATTCGAGAATTTGGTTCGCCATTTCTTGTCTCTGCTGGACCCGAAGGACTCGGGATTTGGCACATTACTGAGAAAGGTGAAAGATATTGTGGAGAGCAATGAGAGCCGGCGGTTGCCTAAACTCCCAAAGGTAAGGAACCATATTATGTTATCTTTTTCCCCGCTCATTGAATTATTCGTAGCTGTGATAATTTGGGAACTGGGTAAATACTTGGCTATCTCCTTTATTTGTTTATGTGAAAAAGATATGTGGGCTACACATAAAACAATGCTGGAAACCTAGGGCTTCCTTTTTTGGGTGATAAACTTCTACGAGGGGACTCTTTCCTGTAAGGACTGGGGCAATGCCGAGGTGGGGAGGCACTGCTATAAATTTCACGATAACTGCCTAATATAATGCAAAGACAAGACAATACAGGTCGTACATAATGGATCAAGTGAAAACCTGTCAAATGGACTCCTCCTATGGTGATTTGTGTCACGTCCCCTACCACGACCTCAATCATAGTCTGGAATTAAGCTGTGGCTCCTACTTCGACGGCGATAATCCCGTTCTCTCCGCTTATACCTATCACGCTCATAACGATCAACATTTCTGCTCCTACTTCTCCTGTATTCTCTATCTCTATAGTGATCATAGCGGTATCTGTTTAAGGTGAAAACCAGCATATTCATAAACCCAAGACCAATCACCAGGTGTACAATAAGTGAAGAAAGCTGTTTGCACTTATTGAGCCAACAATATTCCACAACTAAGAAACCAATCAGGAAGTAAACTACAGACAAGCTTCCCATAGTTCAGTTCCATGTAAGTTGTCTTAGCAACATAGTATTCAACTTGCATTTTGAGCTCATAAGCTCAGTCTCCAGAAAAACTATACGAGATACATTCAGCACACCTCTCGCTTCACGTTATCCCGGTTCGTCTCCATTTTTGTGAAACTATTCCTCAAGCAAGGCAGCCGGTAAGTCATCGAAGGGTTTGTGTGAATAATGGAATGGTTAACATTACTCATTTTAAACTCTCCCACGGTGATATAATATCTTTTCAAGAAAATGATGCGAGAACCCGCGGTGAAGAAATAAAGAGATCCTTCTATATCGAAATCTCAGTAGAAAAAATAATAGGAAAATTCCTGGATCACCCGTGGAGAAGAACCAAAACAGAATGGTTCCGCCTACTCAAACCATATAAGCGGGTCGGACACTAGACGGGATCATAAATGATTTTTGCCCTTTTTCCAAGTAAATTGTGTTTTCTGAACATCATACATTTTTTTTTTTATGAAGTAAATTAGATTCAATAAAGGGCATCAAGAAGATGCAAAGAGTACGAAAGTGATAGGATAATTAGCTCCATTACAAAATCCTATGCTATCAGGGAGCTAATAAAATCCACAAAAATATCAGCACTGTTAACAGGTCTTGTTTTGATACCAGGTCAAATGATACCAAATTCCAAATCCTTAAGACAATGCTGGAATGGTCCAAGAACTTTAATAAATCACTGTATATGCCCCTTTATACCCGATAACACTATATAGCTCAAGAGCTATGGAAACATTCTATTTAAAAGCGGAAGAAAATAAGAAATTTGGCAGCAGTAATTTAGAATATGAATATGTTTCCTTTGATATTTATTACTTCTGAATTAGTTCTGATGTTTATCCTCGTAAAAAGGTCTCAAGTTTATCGAAAACAGAAGTAATCTAACTCTTACGCTTTCACTCAATTTCCTTTTAAACACTTTAATGTTCAATTTACTAAAGAACAAAAAAAAAGTGTGATATCAATTGTTATGCTTGCTCAATGCCTTCTCTTATGGAATAGTTTCTGTCAATGTTGAGTTTGGTGGAGGTTTTCAGCAACTGGATGGAAATGCTGAAGGATGTACACTAGGTTTTAGGTGATGCAATGACAAAATTGGCCGGCCTATAATGAGAGGATTCAGAGGCGGAGTGTGAGTTGAAGCCTTAACAGCTATAAATCCCTTTGAACCCAAGAAAGATTGTGCGGGGAAGTTTCTGCATTAGCTTTATGGCTAATAATATTGGTTAGCACTTAGAAAGGCTAATTCACTTAAGAAACTAAGAGCCCATTTGGACATACAATTTTTTTACTTTTTTTCAAATTTTTTTTTGAAAACAATGTTTGGTTATCAAATTCAACACCTTTTTTCCAATTTCACTTGAAAATGCATTTTCACTAGTTTTTAATTTTACAAATTTACCTATACTTTTAAAATTTATACAATGACCCCATCAACTATTAACCTACAACTACCCATAGAAACACAAAACGCGCAGGTCTTTTAAAATTCTTGGTGATGCAAGCAGCCAATTAATCAATCTTTTGTTTTTATTTTATCTTTTAAAATAGGTAGGTTTCATTGAGTTCTTGATATACCCCAATACTAAAGAAGAACTTGTTCATATTCATGTTGTTTTTGGCTTAAATTCCTTCTAATACATATTAGTAGAATTAGAAAATGTGATATTGATTTTGCATCTTCTATGTTGAACAATAGCATTTTGATTGTTTATTTCAAGTAGGATAATTAAATTGGGGTGGTTTTGATATATTTTACAAGTTGTGGGGTATAAATCATGTTTCATGATTTTGAAAAAAAGACATCCAAATATGTTGCAAATATTATAACCAAACACAAACTTCATCTTCAATTGAAATTCCAAAAAAAAAATTTGGAATGTAGGGCCAAACGCCTACTAAGGCATTGTGCTGTAAACTTATTGTGCAGTATCTCCCTATTTTATCAGGAGTCTTTTATGTTGATGTTGGACTCTTATTTCTGAATTTTGTATGTTTCATCTCCTTGGCAGAAAGAGGAACTAGATCTTTAACTTACCTTCACAATGTTTTCTGTTAGGTAATTTGTTTCCTTATCGAACAGTGTTATATGAGGTAGAATTGTTAATTCGGAAGTTAAAATACCTTCAATTTAAGTCCTGATATTCTTATCGCCTCGTCATTGACATATCAACTTAAAAGAGAATATCAATAGTTATAGCTTTGTTTTCTAGGTGCACAAAATGGATATTGTTAACTTTTCATCTAACATCAAATCTGAATGTTCAATATTTTTGTCACAGGGTACGCGTGATTTTGCAAAAGAACAGATGGCTATAAGAGAGAAAGCATTCTCAATTATAGTTGAGGTTTTCAAAAGGCATGGTGCTTCAGCTTTGGATACTCCCGCTTTTGAAATGAGAGAGACACTGATGGGAAAATACGGGGAAGACTCAAAATTAATCTATGACCTTGCTGATCAGGTGCTAGTTGTTTAAACTGCTATTTATTTGCTGATTTGCTGGTGCACCTTGTCACATGTGAGTTTCATGCATCCACACATACACATATATTTGCGACGTGCACACAAGGTTTAAGAGGTGCATTTTATTGTTTCAGTATAAGAATCCGAATTGTGTATTTTTCCTGATCTTTTTGGTACTGATGAATCCCCTTTCCCGTCAACGTTTGCAGGGGGGAGAACTTTGCTCTCTTCGTTATGACCTGACAGTTCCGTTTGCTAGATACGTAGCAATGAATGGTCTGACCTCCTTCAAGCGTTATCAGATAGCTAAGGTGTACAGAAGAGATAACCCGTCTAAGGGTAGATACCGTGAATTCTACCAATGTGATTTTGATATAGCTGGTCAGTTTGAGAAGATGATGCCTGATTTTGAGGTCATAAAGATTTTGACCGAGTTGTTAGATGAGCTTGATATTGGAGAGTATGAGGTAAAGTTTCTAATGGTTCTCAAGTCATGTCCAAATTCAATCAATGCTTGTTAGTTGACCTTGGAATGATATTAATCCTGATAGCACACAATTTAGTCCCCATCACTTGGAATATGGTTTTGTCTTATGATTCTTGCTCGCTCCCCTGCCCCTTTTCTCCCTGCGCATGCTCTCAAATCATTAACTTACATTACCACAGTACTTTTGGCTATTTCATTGGGGCAATTTAAATCTTCTAATTGTTTTGTGGCTATGCATATCTGCCCGGGGTTTTATATATTCTCTTTATGTTTTTTATAATCCAGAACATTCTGGTATCGTTTCTCATACAATCTTAGGGAATCATCTGTCCTATTAGTGGTGTATGACATTAACTAATTATGTAAAGCATCTATTTTTTATTCAGGTAAAGCTTAATCACAGAAAGCTGCTTGACGGTATGTTAGCTATATGCGGGGTGCCACAAGAGAAATTCAGAACCATTTGTTCAAGCATTGACAAGCTGGATAAACAGTCGTTTGAGCAGATAAAAAAAGAAATGGTGAGGCATCATCTCAGGTCGGCATAAACTTGTACATTTTATTAAGATATCTATTCAATATTTTATCAGTTACTGGTGCTTTGCTTAGTACTGGCTTGCTAGTTTTGGTTTCTCTTATTCTTGGTTCTCCATATGTTGGCATTTCGGTCATTTTAAAGCTATTTCAGGGCTCAGTTGTTAACTCCTAGTCTATAATATGTGTTTCAATTTTCCTATAATTAACACAAAATGATAAACAAGTGCAACTAAACATGCTGATTCATGCGCTGTTTAATGTAGCAAAAACACCTAATGACTGCCAACGTTCCTTCACCTCACTGGCTTTCGTCTCAAATTTGTTTTGTTGGGGGGATTTAGTGCTCTAAATTCCTGAACTTTCAGGCTATAGAGTAGTTTGAGTTCTTTTTCTTGCGGTGTTTATTAAAGCCAATCAGGAGGGCAATGAGATGAGAATTTTGATGACCCATTAATGCTGTTTGGTTTGGTTTAACCATAGCTCACAGGTTCTTTACCAGGTCAAAACTTGGTCTAACTGGACGGCAGTGCTACTGATTCCCAGTTGAACTGTTCAACTGACTGGTTTATTTTGGTGTTAAAACATTGATAAAAGGATATTATAATGAACGGAAGAAATGTTTAATTTCTTCTATGTTTCCCTCGCTTTGTCCTTGGGGTGTGGATACCAGGATGATC
Source organism: Nicotiana undulata (assembly GCA_005239495.1). Classification (NCBI taxonomy): domain Eukaryota; kingdom Viridiplantae; phylum Streptophyta; class Magnoliopsida; order Solanales; family Solanaceae; genus Nicotiana; species Nicotiana undulata. The sequence continues at coordinate 59,273 of ML289581.1, forward strand.
TCGAATTTCATTGCAAAATCTAACTTTGTTTCTTATACATCATTTTTTCATCTGTTCTTGTGGGCTTCTAGCATGTTAGAAGGTAAGGATTCTCTTAAGGTTACTCCCTCTGTATGTTTTTTGCTAGTATCTCACTGCAATCTGTGAATCATTTTGGTTTCTCCTACTGAGTAGTTTTCTTCTTAAATATTTGATTATCTATTTTCTAAAATCATTGTTGTTCCTGCCTCTTAAGATTGCTCATATTTCAGGGTGAAATTAGATGTCAATATGTACCTAAGGGACTTAGGAATGACATGAAAAATACTGCTTTTCTAGATCTTTTAATCAAATTACTAAAGAGACTTATGTCTTCATAAAAAGAAATACTAAAGAGACTTATGTTGAAAAATCTGTCAAAAATATTACTCCCTCCATTTCAATTTAAATGACACTTTCCTTATTAGTCCGTTCCAAAAAGAATGACACATTCCTATATTTGGAAACACCTTAACTTTAAACTTTTCATTTTACCCACTTTACCCTTAATGAGAAGTTTTTATAGCCACACAAATGAGCTTTTGCCCCCTTAAGCTTTTAGGACACATATTTCAAAAGTCTTCTATTTTTTTTTTCTTTAACTTTGTGCCAAGTCAAACTACATCATCTAAAGTGAAACGGAAGGAGTATCTTCTTGAAACAGAGCGAGCATGTCATTAGCACTCTAATGCCACTGTATTTTGTACCAGGTGGATGAGAAAGGCTTAAGTGATGAGATATCAGACAGAATTGGTACATTTGTCAAATGGAGGGGACCTCCTGTGGAATTACTATCTAAGCTTAAGCAGGAACGCAGTTTCTTGGAGAACAATGAATCCTCACTTGCATTGGATGAATTAGACATCATGTTTAAAGCTCTTGAGAGGTCCAGGTGTATTGACAGAGTCGTTTTTGACTTGAGCCTTGCAAGAGGCCTTGACTACTACACAGGAGTCATATTTGAAGCTGTCTTTAAAGGAGCTACTCAGGTAGATCTCTCAGTGTGCTAGGGAGTTTTAGTTCCAGTTAGCTATGCTTTTGCAACTTTGGCTTGTTGATGTGGTGACAATCAATTCAGATTTTGTGCATTCATGCATGTAAGAATTTTATATATAAATTGTTTGAGTTCTCAACATTGTCAGGAGTCGAAAGTATCTCTCAAGTACCTTTGATCATTTTGCTTCGACATTCATATTGCTGAAAAGTAATCTAAACTGGAGTAACCAGTGTACATAATTGTAGATTCCTCTTGTCTCACATACTATGTTCGGGGTTGAACGCTACTCAGGTAATTGACTCTTTCCAAGGTGAACAGCATGTTTCCAAGCCTCCAAGTGCAGCCTCGTTTTCTTTAAATGTCCTATCATTATACCATGATGAAAGACCGACCCATCTGTGTATCAAATTGATGGTGAAGTTCTAGTAGTTTGATTATGGCATATACCAATATATTACTCTCTGTTCCTACTTCGTTGTTCCTCCTATTATATTTTTCAGTGCATGAAATGTTCATAAACGAAAGTTTCTCTTCTCTGAGCACTACCGCTGGTCTGGAAATGCCTGCAGGTTGGTTCGATTGCTGCTGGTGGACGTTATGACAATCTAATAGGGATGTTTGGCACACGGCAGGTTCCTGCTGTTGGGATTAGTCTGGGAATCGAAAGAGTATTTGCAATCATGGAACAGGTTCAGAAAGACAAGAATCAGGTGATAGTAGCTAAATAAACATATCTGATTTGTGCTGAAATTGACTTAGCTAGTTTTCACCTTCTCAACTTTTTGCACATCAATAAGTAAATAAAAGTGTCCCATCTCTAGCATCTTTGAGCCTTCTTTTAAGATTATAAATGAGACAGTTCACATAATTCAATATGATAACAAAGCGGTAGTACTAATACTATTACAAACCTACTCAAGACTTGATGAATGTCCCTAGCATTTCATGGTGCACAACTGCACATAATGCGGTTAATAAGCGAATGTACTCCCACAAGAAACTGAAAATGTAGAGTGAAAATGGGGTTGGTGGAGAACAATTGGGAGACTGTTCTGTTTTACTTGGTTTTTCATTTTTAATTTATCCGCTCAAGGGCAAGTGCAGTCTGCATGTCTGAAGATGTCCTAACTTTGTTGTAGTACTAGGTCCATTTCATTGCCTTCTTTATGTGCTTTTCTCGTCCGCCTATTATTTTATAAGCTCCTCTCTCTCTCTCTCTCCACGTTTTTCTCTGAAGTGTACAATTTTCCAGGAAATCCGAGCCACTGAAACTCAAGTTCTCGTTAGCATTCTTGGTGACGACAGTGCTTTAGCTGCTGAGCTGGTTGGTGAATTGTGGAATGCTAAAGTGAAAGCAGAATTC
>MDKH01081618.1:0-38373 GCA_005239495.1 Nicotiana undulata
TTGGCTGGCCTGACCTCGCCGTTAGGCGCCATCACGACCTGGACCGGTTTTGGGTCGTGACAGTAAGGGACGGGTAGTGCACGCATGAGGCACGAGTTAGAAGCTATTAGAACGCTTAGGTAACAACTGAAAGATATTAATTGGGTAGTAAAGGAGATGATGACCCGTGCGCTAATACCACGAGTAGCACCCCAACTTGGGGAAGTTACAAAATATTGCATGGAATGATCCTATAGACTAAAAAACCTAGGACCCCTTTAATCTTGTTTTAAAATAATTTGTATTTGTCTAAATTGTTTTACTTCCCTTTAAGACTAATTCGCTTAATTAAGTTCGGCCGGAACCCACCGTTGTGGACCTCGAGGGGTGCCTAACACCTTCCCCTCAAGGTAATTTCGATCCCTTACCTGATCTCTGGTAACGCAAACTAGTTTCATGAGTTCACTACTCTAGGTGCCCTAACACACCTTAATCCGTTAGGTGGCGACTCTTTAAATCCCTTACCCCATCCCAAAAGGAAGGGAGTTGTCTCAGAAATATCGAAACCCGATTCCAAGAGGAAAAGGGGTCGTGACAGGTCCATCAGAAACGGCCCAGTGGTCAATATACGTAGCTTTGCTCATGACCTAAGCCGTTTTCCGGGAATTTGAGGTCGTTTAGATGGTGTTTTGGAAATTTTTCTAATTTCTGAAATTGTTTTAAGCATTTTTTAATCCAGTGACGGTAAGGATCGTTCCCTATGGTCTATATGGTTAAATTATGGTGATATAATGAATTTACACGTTGACGTATGTCTTCTTCTATATCGGATAAAATAATTACAAGTAATCACTAGGTAATACTAGTTGCTGATTACTTGTATTTACTCTCCATCTGAGTATGCATGTTGGTTCAATGGGGCTAGTATCTTGAATGCTGATATTCTCTTGACTTAAATTAACAATTTTCTCTCCATCTGAGTAAGGCCTGTTTAAATTCATGGAATGAATAATCTATCATTACATATGTATATTGTAAGGATAACTCTTTTATCATCGAAATTTGTTATTCAAGGTGCATGGATTATATGTACGTATTGTGTTTTGAATTTAAGTATTCGAATGTTCTACAACATCAGCATCAATCTATGGAGTCTGTTTATCACATTCTGGAAAATCTCAAAGAGATGTTTGGTGGCACAGCCCAATTTCTCCTATAGGCCGTGATGGCGCCCAACATCGCCGCTAGGTAAGCCAACGTTGAACTGACCATGTGATTGCTCTTTTTAATGAGTTTCCAAGTAATTAAATTCCATTTATTAAGAAATTAAGGAGTATAAATTTAATAAAATAAAACGACGTCAACTAAGTGGGCAATTATAGTGACAGAATATTCCAAAACTATAAAGTCTACAAGTATATGTGCCAAGACCTGGTGTCACAAGTGTATGAGCAACTAGTAGAATATACAAAATTCTAACTACTGTCTAAAATAAAGTAGACAAAAAATAGATACAAAAGAGAGACTCTAGGTGCTGCAGAACGGCACAGGAAGCAGCTCACCACTAGGCCTCAAGGTAATGGGAGTGCGCGCCGGTATGACTGCCAGATGCACCTGCCTCAAATCCTGCATGGTTAGTACAGAAGTGTAGCGTGGGTACATAAACAACATTTACTGAGTAAGTATCTAGTCTAACCTCGAAGAAGTGGTGATGAGGGGTCGACATCGACACTTACTATGGGCTAACAATTAAAAAATACATGAATTCTAAATAAGCATGGGTTATGTAAATAATAATAACGACTCAATAACAAGTAGTGAATAAATAGTTTTTTCACTAATAGTAAATCCCAAGTCAATTTTTGTTATTAAATAATTATAACCTCTCAAGTCATAAAGTAATATCAAATATAATTAAGCCCTGAGTATTATTACGCGCGATTTATGCCGAAGTCGTAATACCCTATCCAGAATAATGTGTACACTGCCGAGGCGTTCGGTCCACTCTACAAGAATAAAGTAAACTTTATAGACATATGATTTAAAAGCTATTACAAGGGCTAATACACAAAGAAGCACAACTTCTATTAACGGTCAAGTATCCCGCCAAAACTCAAGTAAGTAGAAATCGGTCCTGTACAATTTCCTCTATCAAGTTCCAACACAATTTAGGCACTTTAATTACCAAATAGGGTGAAAACATTATAAGTATATTATGATTTGGGTCCTAAACTACTCGGACGTAGACATAACTAATAGCTACGCACAAACAAATCGAATCGAATCAACTTATGAACTTCATGTTTTTCCAACTTGCTCCGAACGCGCCGAATCGTACTTAAACTACTCAGAATTATACCAAATTTTGCGTGCAAGTCTTCAATCACCATACCAAACGATTTCCAAACTCAGAATCCCAAATGAACCTTGATAACACTAAAACCTACTCCAAACCAAATTTAAAGAACTTTTAAACCTTCAATAAGCCAACTTTCAACTTTAGGTGTGTCTGGTACTACATGGTTCCATTCTGCAAGAACTCTGAATCATTCTCTTGAAGCTCATCCTCTTCACATAAATGATCTGCTTGCTTTGAATTGACATGGACCAATAGGTAAATCCCAATTCATTGGGCCTTTCGATAAATCAAATATAAAGCCCCAAAGGCGCCATATTCTTGGAGCCAAATGCTCTTAGGTCATCCAAAACCCAATCCGGACACACACTCAAGTCCAAAATCATCAACGAACCTATTGGGACCATCAAATCCTGATTCCGAGGTCGTTTACTTGAAATGTTGACCCAAGTCAAACTTACCCCTTTAAAGCCCATAATAAGGAACTAAGTGTTCCGATTTTAACCCAAACCCTTTTAAACCCGAACTAACCATCCCCGCAAGTCACAAAACTGCAAAAGCACATACGGGAGTCTTATTTAGGGTAGCAGAGATCTAGAAACCAAAACAATTAGTTGGGTCATTACTTTCTCCACCTCTTAAACAAATGTTCGTCCTATAACGAGCCTAGAATCATACCCGGAGTGCTGAATATGTGTGGATATCTACTCTGCATGTCCTCCTCGGCGTTCCAAGTCGCCTCCACGACTGGTTGGCCCCTCCACTAGACTTTACTGCGGAAATCTTCCTGGACCTCAACTGGCGAACCTGCTTGTCAACAATGGCGACTAGCTCCTCCTCATAACCCAGGCTCTCATCTAGCTGAACCGTGCTGAAGTCTAACACATGCGACCTGTTGGCATGATACCTTCGGAGCATAGACACGTGGAAAACCGTATGAACTACTGATAGACTAGGAGGCAAAGCAATCTCATAAGAAACCTCCCCAGCTCGTCTCAACACCTCAAATGGACCTATGAACCTTGGGCGCAATTTTCCCTTCTTCCCGAACCTCACGATTCCCTTCATTGGGGATACTTTCTAGAGAACCTTCTTGCCCACCATAAATGATAAATCACGTGCCTTCAGATCGACTTAACTCTTCTTTCTAGACTGTGTTTTTCCATGTCGCTCCTGGATCAACTTTACCTTTTCCAAGGCATCCTTCACTAAATCAGTACCATATAACTTAGCCTCGCCGAGCTCAAACCATCCAATGGGCGAACGACATCGCCGACCATATAAAGCCTCAAATGAAGTCATCTCGATATTGGACTGATAACTGTTGTTGTAAGAAAACTTGGACAAATGTAAGAATTGATCCCACTGCCCTCCGAAGTCAATCACACATGCTCTGAGCATATCCTCCAGGATCTGAACTCTTTGCTCCGACTACCCGCCAGTCTTAGGATGAAAGGCTGTGTTGAGCATTACCCGAGTCCCCAACTTATTCTGTACTGCCCTCCAAAAATGCGAAGTAAACTAAGGGCCTATATGTGATATAATGGTGACAAGCACACTATGCATTCGCACAATCTCCTGAATGTAAATCTAGGTCAATCTCTATGAAGAATTCGTGGTCTCGATTGGAATAAAGTGTGTCGACTTGGTCAACCAGTCGACAATGATCCAAACTGCATCAAACTTCCGCAAGGTCCGGGGCAACCCAACTACGAAATCCATAGTAATGTGATTCCATTTCCACTCAAGTATAACCATATGCTGGAGTAGGCCACCTGGCCTCTGATGCTCGTACGTAACCTGCTGGAAATTAAGGCACCTCGCTACATACTCAACTATGTCTTTCTTCATCCGCCGCCACAAATAATGCTGCCTCAGGTCGCGATACATCTTCGTATCACCTTGATGAATAGAATACCAAGAACTGTGTGCCTCCTCTAGAATCCTTTCCCTCAATCCATCGACATTAGGACACACAGATGGCCTTGGAGTCGTAGAACACCATCCTCACCAAAAGTAACCTTCTTCACACCACCTTGTAGTGCCGTCTCTCTAAGAACCAACAAGTGCGAATCATCAAACTGACGAGCCTTGATCTGCTCGAATAGTGAAGACCGGGCGACGACACATGCAAGAACTCGGCTGGGCTCTAAAATATCCAACCTCACAAGTCTGTTAGCCAAGGACTGAATGCCCAAAGCTAATGGCCTCTCCTCTGTTGAAATAAATGGCCAAACTACCCATACTTCCCGCATTTCTGCTCAAGGCATCTACAACCATATTTGCCTTGCCTGGATGATAAAGGTTGGTAATATCATAATATTTTAGTAACTCAAGCCACTTGTTCTGCCTCAAATTGAGATCCCTCTGTTTGAACAAATGGTGCAAGGTGCAATGATCGGCGGAAACTTCACAGGACACCCCATAAAGATAATGCCTCCAGATCTTAAGAGCATGAATAATCACAGCTAACTCCAAATCGTGTACAGGGTAATTTTTCTCGTGGGGCTTCAGCTTACGTGAAGAATATGCAATAACTTGCCCCTCCTGCATTACTACACATCTAAACCAACGTGTAAGGCGTCACAATACACAGTATACATCCCTAAATCGGAAGGCAACACTAATACCGATGCTGAAATCAATGCGGTCTTGAGCTTCTGAAAGCTCACCTCACAATCATGGACCATCGGCACGAAGCACCCTTCTAGGTCAATCTAGTCAAAGGCGCTGCAATAGATGAGAAGCCCTTTACTAACCGGAGATACTAACCTGCTAGCCCCAAGAAGCTCCTGATCTCAGTCGCCGTGGTAGGACGAGGCCAACTCTGAACTGCCTCGATCTTCTTGGGATCTACCTTAATACCCTCGCCTGATACAACATGTCCCAAGAATGCCACAGAATCTAACCAGAAATCACACTTGGGAACTTAGCATATAACTTCTATTCCCGCAAGGTCTGAAGCACACTCTCAAATGCGGTTCATGCTCCTCCATTCTACGTGAGTGCATCAAAATTTCATCAATGAAGACTGACAAACCAATCAATATATGTCCTGAACACCCGATTCATCAAGTGCAATTGAAGGACACCACTAGAAACTCATAATGTCCATATCTAGTCTGGAAAGCCGTCTTCGGAACATCCGAATCCCTAATATTCAGCTGATGGTACCCCGATCTCAAGTCGATCTTAGAGTACACCCAGGAACCCAACAACTGGTCAAAAAAATCATCAATATGCGTCAATGGGTACATGTTCTTAAAATGTTGTACAACTGGCGGTAATCAATGCACATCTGCATAGTCCCTTCTTTCTTCTTCACAAATAACACTGGTGAACCCCAAGGCGACACAATCAGACTGACGAACCCTTCCACTCCAATCTAGGAAACTCTGGCATCGCCAAGGTAATAGTTGGGCATGGCAATCAAGGATGGCGTGATATGGAGACAACTTGTACATGCCCAGGATGACCTCAAAGTTAGTCCGATCAAGTAACAGAAGATCCGCTCTAGTATCATAACTATAGAAAGTCACGATCCAGGACCGGTAGACCCAATCCATAACAACAGAATCGCCCACTGGTATGGACACATAAACTGGAGTAACCAAGGACTCACGAGGAACACCCAGGAAATAAGCAAACAGAGATGAAACAAATGAATATGTAGACCCTCAAACAAATAGTACTGAAGCATCCCTAACGCGGACAAAAATAATACTTGTGATCATGGCATCTGAGGCCATTGCATCTGGTCAAGCCGTAAAAGCATAGAATCTAGCTAGAGCGCCACCTGACAGGACTCCACCCACTTGCCTCCATCTCTAGGACGACTGTTACCCATCTTCCCTCTGCCTTTGGGCAGCCGGAAGGCTGGTTCGGCAGCTGGTGATGTAATCATAGGTTGCTGACCCTGTTGCACTACCTAGCCCGAAGCCTGGGGAAGAACCTCTGCACATGACTAAGATCCCCGCAATCTAAACAACCTCTCGGTGTGGTGGACTGTTGACCTAAGTCTGACCCTGATGGCATGTATACCCATTGGAGAAACCTTGAATAACTGGTGGGCTGTAGGAACTCTCTATCAAGGGGCTGAAATAAGGTCACACTAGAGCACCCCGAGGAGGCGGCGGTGTTGGATATATGGTCCTTCTAGATTAACCCCTCACAAACGGACCTCTTACCCCAGTCGGGGAACCTTTGAACTCTCCAAAATATCGAAACATCTTATCCCTCATCGCCTGCTCCCAGCTACGGTGATGTACACCCTCGATCCTCCAAGCTATCTCCATAACTAGCTCGTACGAAGTCGCCATCTCAACCTCTCGGGACATAGTGGCCTGAATACCAGAGTGCAAACCTACAACAAACCTCCACACACTCTCTACATCGGTAGAAAATATCATAAGTGCATGGCGAGACAACTCAGAGAATCTCGCCTCGTAGTCGGTCACCGACATCTGACCCTGCTGGAGCTGCTCAAATTGAAACCACAAATCTTCCCTCTGAGAGGGTGGAATATATCTGTACAACAAGAGGCGTGTGAATCGATCCCAAGTCATGGGAGGAGAACCTGTTGGTCTGCCGTGAAGATAGGACTGGCACCATCTAAGGGTCCTGCCCTCCAGCTGAAAGGTGGTAAAGTCCACCCCGTGGGACTCCAATATCCTCATGTTGTGCAGTCTATCCATGCACCGATAAATAAAGTTTTGGGGGTCCTCGTGTCACTCACCTCCGAAGATAGGAGGGTGTACTCTGGTCCATCTATCCAATAGCTTCTACGGCTCGCCGGCCGTAGCTGGTCTAGGCTCAAGTATAACTGCTGCAATTGGCTGGGCTCTGCCTACGGGTAGTGCACTGGGGGTATGATATACGGTAGTTGCATGCCCAGGAGCCTGAGCAGTGGGGTCTGTACTCCCCCTCCCTCCTGAGAAGTGTTCGGGCCTGCTAGAAATAAATCAGTCTGAATCAAAGAATCTATGAACCGCAGCATACGGCCCATGACCTCCTGAAATCCCAAGGGGCTAGCTCTGCTACAGGAACTTCACCTTGCTCCTCAATAATAAGATCCTCTAATGGATCCATTAGTGGCATAACTAGAGCAACTCTAAGACGTTCTCGTCCTCTACCACGATTTGGAGCCCTCATTGGCCTCTGCCTCTAGTAATAGGGGGAGTTTCTCCTCCATGGTCGGGTATATTTGTCGCACGTGTTCTCACCATTTGTAAGAGAATAAAAGAAAGATACTTAACATAACATCAAATGCACGATATGAGATGAAGAAAGAGAGGTTTCCTAACACCCTATAGCCTATCAAAGATAAGTACGGACGTCTCGGCACCGCTCCGTAAGACTCTATTAGTCTTGCTCATAACTTGTGAGACCTACTGAACCTAGTGCTGTGATACCATGTTATCACGACCCAATTTATCCTATAGGTCGTGGCTTACCTTCGTCTCTAGGCAAGCCAATGGTGAACTGACCATGTGATTACCCTTTTTAATAAGTTTCCAAGTAATTAAATTCCATTTATTAAGAAATTAGGGACTAATTTAATAAAATATAATGAAGACAACTAAGTACGCAATTATAGTGACAAATTATGACAAAATACTCCAAAACCATAAAGTCTACAAGCATATGTTCCAAGACCTGGTATCACAAGTGCATGAGCAACTAGTAGAATATATAAAACTCTAACTACTATCTGAAATAAAGTAGACAGAAAATAGATACAAAAGAGAGACTCTAGGTGCTGCAGAACGGCTCGGGGAGCAACTCGCCACTAAGCCTTAGGGTAACAAGGGTGCACCCAGTATGACTGGCAGATGCACCTGCCTCAGGTCATGTACAGTTAGTGCAGAAGTGTAGCATGAGTATATAAACAACTTGTACCCAGTAAGTATCTAGTCTAACCTCGAAGAAGCAGTGACAACGGTTCGACATCGACACTAACTATGGGCTAAGAATTAAAAAAATATAGGAATTCTAAATAAGCATGGGTTATGTAAATAATAATAACGACTCAACAAGCATTGGATAATTAATTCTTTCACTAATAGTAAATCCTAAGTCAATTTATGTCATTAAATAATTATAACCTCTCAAGCCATAAAGTAATATCAGATATTATTAAGCCCCGCGTATTATTAAGCACGATTTATGCCAAGGTCATACGGTCTGATCCAGAATTATATGTACATTGTTGAGGGTCGAGCGGCATGAACCATAAATGCATCTATTTTACTGTCGCGGCGTTCGGCCCGCTCCACAAGAAGAGATGATACTTTATAAACATCCGATTTAAAAGCTATTAAGAGGACTAATACACAAAGAAGCTCAATTTTTATTAACGGTCAAGTATCCCGCCAAAACTCAAGTAAGTAGAAGTCGGTCCTTTACAATTTCCTCTATCAAGTTCCAACATAATTTAGGCACTTTAATTAACAATTAGGGTGCAAACATTACAAGTATTTCATGATTTTGGTCTTAAACTACTCGGACACAGACATAATTAGTAGCTACGCACAAACTCTTGTCACCTAGTGCGTATATAGCCCCCACAATTAGTAGTAAATAGTAATTTAAATCACCTATGGAGTAAATTTTCTCTTACAAGGTTAGGAAAAATACATACCTTATCTCAAAGCTCGCTTTTCGGCCTCAAATTCACTCTAAAGCCTAAAATTGGTGCCAAACAATCCGAAACTAGTCAAATGATGTATAAATTAATCAATACATGTTCAAAAGTTCATAACCTAGCTATTAAAATGGTTACCCAACCCCAATTGGAAGATTCCTAAAATTCACCCTCGGGCCCACGTGCCGGGATTCCTGAAATTTTCAAATATAATTGTTACCCATAACCTCACGAACTCGAATATATAATTTTCACCCAATTCCATAATCATTTTGGTGTTTAAATCTCATTTTTATCAAAACCTAGGTTTTTCATCTAAACCGAGAATTCTCACAATTTTACATGTTAAGATCTACACATAGTCTATGTATTTGACTTACATTGGGTAGGAATTACTTACCTTTGGAAATCCCTCTCTAAGAAGCTCCAAAATTGCCCAAGAAGTGAAATAAATGAACCAAAAATGGCCTAAGTCCCGTATTAAATGGAACTCACTACCTCTAGCATTTTCGCTCCTATGGACAATGGGTTGCATCTGCGACGCCGCTTCTGCAGGCAAAGCTCCGCTTTTGCGTAATGCGCTAAGCACACCACTAGGTGCACCTGTGGAAAGAAACCCACATCTGCGAGCCCACTTCTGCGGCTCGCCTATCGTATCTGCGACCCAGGACTAGCCGACCCTCTTTGCACCTGCGTCCCCTCCCTCACAAAACCGAGGCCGCATCTTCGGAATCCTCCCTGATTCTGTGGAACACACTAAACTCACCCAAAGCCACTTCTGCGGCCACATGCTCGAACTTACGGCTAGCCCCTCGTAAGTGCGATTGCACCAGAAGCTCCGCCGCTTCATCAATTCCTCCAAGTCTGAACCTCTTCTGCGCATCGTCCGAACGGCATCCGGGGCCCCCGAGGCCCTGTCCAAACATACCAATAAGTTTGTAATCAGGAGATGGACTCACTCAAAGCCACGGAACACAGAAACCAACAACAAAACTAAGAATCACACCCCAAACCAAATCGAATCAACTTATGAACTTCAAGTTCGTCCAACTTGTTCCGAATGCACTGAGTCATATATAAACTAATCAGAATGATACCAAATTTTGCTTGCAAGTCATAAATCACCATACAGAACTATTCCCAAACTCGAAATCCCAAACAGACCTCGATTACACTAAAACCTACTCCAAACCAAATTTAATGAACTTTTATACCTTCAATAAGTCAACTTTTAGCTTTAGGCGCTGAAACGCTCCTGGGTCATCCAAAACCCAATCCGGACACACGCCCAAGTCTAAAACCATCATACTAACCTATTAGGGCCATCAAATCCTGATTACAAGGTCGTTTACTAGAAATATTGACCCAAGTCAAACTTACCCCTTTAAAGACCATAATAAGGAACTAAGTGTTCCAATTTCAACCGGAACTAACCATCCCTGAAAGTCAAAAAAATAGCAAAAGAACATACAGGGAGTCTTATTTAGGGTACCGAGGATCTAGAAAGAAAAACGATCACTCGGGTCGTTACATTTGGAGATCAGAATCGTGAGGCCAAGAAGACTTGCATGAAAGCGCTTCTTATTACCAAAATGGTTGAAGGTTCATCTGTTAGGGACCATGTTCTGAAGATGATGAGCCTTTGAAATGAACTTGAGGTCCTTGGAGCTAATATATACACAGGTTGAGATGATCATGCAAACACTGCCTGACAGGTTTCAGCAGTTTCGCCTGAATTACAATATGAACAAAATGGATTTGTCACTTGCAAAATTGTTGAATGAGCTGCAGTGGCAGAGACTGCTATCAAGAGACAAGCTCCTCATGTGGTACTGAACTTTGAGATAGGTTCTTCTTCTAAGCTGAAAGACGGGTAGAAGAAGAAAAAGGCTCAAAAACCCTTTGTTGGAGGCGCAATTGCTGGTGTGAAAAAGCCTAAGGGCAAGTGTTATCACTATAAGAAGCCTGGGCATCATAAGAAACAATGTCTGACTTATGTGGCCAAGCTGAATAACAAACCAAGTAATCTATATCTACTTGTCGTTGAAACCTTTTTAGCGGCTGTTTCTACCATGTCATGGTGTGTAGATTCGGGAACCACTAATTATGTTTGCACTTTTTTGTTCAGGGGTTTTAGGTAACGCGGAGGCTAAGTAGAGGGAAAATTAATGTTTATCAATCAGATGGTTCGACAACTCAAGCTTTAGAATTAGGAAGTATTAGTATTTCATTTGGAAGTAATAGAGTATTAACTTTAAAGGACACATTTTATGTACCTTCTATTAGAAGGAGTCTAATTTCGATTTCTAGCGCTATCAGAGATAATTATGACATTAATTTTCATGATATTGATAAATGTGTTATTAGCCATAATAATCGTTATCTCTCTTTGGTTACAATGATTGATGGTCTTTTTATTGTTGATTCTATCCTTAAACCGTTGCAACCTAATGAACTGAATTATATTGATTTACCAAATGAGAGAAAACATCCTTATGCATTGAGTGAAACTTATTTATGGCACTTGTATTTGGGTCATATAAATCTGAACAGAATTTTAAGATTGGTTAAGGATGAAACTTTAAGTTCCTTAAAAGTGGAGGCATACCAACTTGTGAATCTTGTTTAGAAGGAAAAATGACAAAACGAAATTTTTCCTCAAAAGGAAATCGAGCAAGTGATAAATCATAGTCAATTCATTTTGATTTGTGTGATCCAATGAATGTCTAAGAAAGAGGTGGTTATGACTATTTTGTGACTTTCACGTATGATTATCCAAAGAATTTAAGACAGAGACCAAAAAGCGACATAATAAATATATCATGACATTACGATCTGATTGTGGTGGGGATTACCTCTCTGCGGAATTTATTAGTTACTTATCAGAATGTGGAATTACCTCTCAATTGTCTGCACCTGGAACACCACAACCAAATGGTGTAGATGAAAGAAGAAATAAGACTCTTATGGAGATGGTTAAATCAATGATAAGTTATTCTAGTTTGCCTTCGTCTTTTTGGGGACATGCCTTAGAAACAACAAATTATGTTCTGAATTTAGTTCCTTCAAAGTCAGTACCTTTGACCCCTACAAAATTGTACTTGGCGCAAGCCTAATCTGCGGAATATTCAAGTTTGTGGTTGTACAACACATGTGCTAAAAGGGAAAATAAATAAATTGGAGGTGAGAACGGATGTATGTGTTTTTGTGGGCTATCCAAAAGGGACGAAATGTGGCTTATTCGATTATCCTAAAGAAAAGCAGGTAATTGTTAACACTAATACCAAGTATCTTGAAGAGGAATATTTGATGAACCATGTTCCTAGAAGTAAACTTGTTTTACATGAACTAAGCAAAGGAATGGAAACTCAGTCATCTGAAAAACAAAACAACCAGATGCAAACCCCGGAAGTCAATGTTGACATACCATTGCATTTTAGCAGTGGAGAAATGTCAATAGACTTGATGTCCCACATAAATGAGTGCCTAAAGTCATACTACCTCAAAGTAGTGGGAGTTATGTTGAGCAAACTGCACAACAGGATGAAGTCGTTCATATCCCTATGGATAGTATGGAGACTCAGGTTCCTGATAATGATGTGGTTCAACCACAAGATCATAATGGTGTAGTTTCAACTAATGTAGTGCGTAGTCATAGTGGGAGAGAGATAAGATAGCCAGTTCGTTATACGCTCTTGGGAGAATCATATGATAGGATCCCTGAGGAGCCCACCACCGAACCTGTCAATTATGACCAAGCACTAAATAATAAAGATAATGATAAGTGGGTTATTGTTATGAACTCAGAGATGGGGTCTATGTACTGTAATCAAGTCTGGGATTTTGTAGAACCGCCATATGGGTGTAAAACCATTGGATGAAAGTGGATCTATAAGAACAAGAGAGGTGTAGACAAAAAAGTGCAAACTTTTAAAGCAAGGCTTGTAACGAAATGGTTTACTCAGAAAGAAGAGATCGGTTAGGAAACGTTTTTTCCAGTAGCCATGATTAAGTCTATTAGGATTCTCTTATCCATTGTTGCTCATTATTATTATGATATTTGGCAAATGGATGTCAAAACGGCTTCGCATAAAGGAAATCTTGATGAGTGCATCTATATGATGCAACTAGACAAATTTTGTGGAAAGTGGAAAGGAACATATGTTGTGTAAGCTCAAAAGGTCTGTTGATGGACTAAAACAGGCATCTAGGGCGTGGAACACTTATTTCGGCAAGGAGATTAAAACTTTTGGTTTTGATCAATGTCTTAATGAGTCTTGTGTATACAAGAAGTGGGATGGGGTAAGGTGGCGTTTTTAATCTTATATGCAGATGACATATTGCTCATAGGAAATAATGTGCATATTGGGTTCAGTTTAAGAAATGGTTGTCCACGCGCTTCGTTATAAAAGATTTGGGAGAAATCGCTCATATCCTTAGGATCAAGCTCATACGAGATCGCAAGGAAATGATATTTGGCTTATCTCATGCTATTTATATTGATACAATACTCTCCAAGTTTAGCATGAAAGATTCTAAGAAAGGATTTCTTCCTCTCAGGATGGAATTTCTCTATCTAAAGATCAGTCTCCTAAAACTGATGAAGAGATAGAGAATATGAAGACGATCCCTTATTCATCTTTAGTGGGAGTCTGATGTATGTCATGTTATGTACTAAACCTGATACCTGCTTTGTCGTAGGTATTATTAGAAGATTTCAGCTAATCATAGGCGAGAGCATTGGACCGCGGTTAAGCATATAATCAAGTACTTGAAATGTCACCCCAATTTCCCTTCGTAGGATGTCGTGATGGCACCTAGTCTCTAAGACTAGGTAAGCCTATCATTCATACATAAATAACTTAAATAATAATTAAAGTCCCAAAAACTCAGTAGCTAATATAAAATAAACTCTGCAACTCAGCATATCCAACTTCCCAAAACCCGGCGAACACAAGTCACAAGCTCTAAATAGCGGTACTGAATAATCCTATACATCAATGTCTATAAAAGGATAAGGAAAATAGAATAGTCTAGGTAGAGGGGGACTCCAAGGCCTGCGGGGACGCCGAAAGGTATATCTTGAAATCACCGAAGCTGAGCTCTCGCTAGTGCCTGGACAGGTAGGAGGTACCTGGATCTGCACAAAAAGATGTGTCGAAATGTAGCATGAATACACCACAACGGTACCCAGTAAGTGCCAAGACTAACCTCGGTAGCATAGTGACAAGGTCAGGTCAAGGCCTTACTGGTATAAATAAGAATTGAACAAGTGCAATACAGTGAAATAATGGTAATAATTGAGCCCACCTTATCTCACCGCATGTGTTTTAACCCCAAAACCTTATACCAACACATGTGTATCAATTCACAACGTATCAAAAATCGCACCTCAAGTGCCCAATAACACAACTTTTCAAAGAAAGCAACAATAACAGTGTTTTTCGCAATAAAGAGCCCATGACTCAACACTAATGTACAAAAAGTCTCAACAATAACAATGAGAAGTGAATAACTGAACAGAATAGTATTTCACAACTTAACACTTTGCCTTAATGTGAATCTCGACCTTTATAACTCATACCAATTTCACAACAAGATATGCCAAGAATAGCAATTCAAGTAAAGAATTCAACGGTTCAATTGTAAGTATGAAATAAAGGAAGCAAGAACATCGACTAAACATGTAGAGCAATTAACAAGTAAGAGATAAGACAAGTAAATCATATGAAATTAGACTAATGATGACGAATATAACATGATAAGATAACTCAACCACGGCATGAAAGGAATCTACATAGCTAAAATCGGTAATTTTCACATTTAGCCTATGCACACACTCGTCACCTTGCTTACACGGCTTTCACACATTGCGATTACCAAAAACAACACCAATCCTAAGAGGTATTTCTCCCACACAAAGTTAGGCAAGACACTTCAAAACACACTAACCCAATCCACTAGTAAGCCTTTCCCTCGACTATCCAACTCCAAACGACTCATCTAGCCAAAACAACTTCATACAATAAATATAAACTATAGGAAACTATTTCGAACAATAAAATTACAAACTTTGCAAAGAAATTACAAGTAACCTCAAAACGTCAACCCATGTCCGCGTCTCGGAACCCAAACAAAATTATAAAATTCGAACACCCCGATTCGATAACGAGTCCAACCATACAACAATGACTTAAATCTAACCTGAAATCACCTTTCAAATCCCCAAATTTTAGCCTAAGAAGTTTTCACAATTTTTCCTCAAATTTCCAACTCAAATCACTAATAAGATAATGAAATTAACAACAGATTCATGTAATATAGCCAAAATCGAATAAGGATTTCTTAACCGAATAATTTCCTTGCAAATATCCCAAAATATAGCCACAAATCAATCTCTCTAGGTCCAAAAATGGATTATGAAACACAAACCCTCGAAGACCCCTTTCTGCCCAAGGATTCCGCATTTGCGAACTTTTAGTCGCACCTACGGAAAAACCATCGCAGGTGCGTTTCCACTTAGGTCACGACTTTATGCTTCTGCGGACCAAAACATGCTTCTGCACACTCTCTCCTACGGGCGAGGCCTGCTTTTGCAACAATAGACCAAGCTAGCCCCGTCCACATCTCCGCACCTGCGGACTCGCAGATGCGGAAAACTCCTCGCACCTGCAATCCCAGCTAGGCAAGGCCAGTTTCGCTTCTGCGGCTTGTGAACCACTTCTACTGTGCCACACCTGCGACCAAAAATGCACAGGTGCGATTGCACCAGTCCCAGCAACACTTCAGCAATCAAACAAGTCCAAACATGTTTTAGATTCAATCTGAATCACACCCGGGGCCTAAGGGACCCCGTCCGAATATATCAACAAGTTCCAAAACACATAAAGGACCTACTCGAGGCCAAAAATCACATAAAAACATCTATATACAAATCATAACCCCAATTCAAGCCTATGAAACTATGAACTTTCGAATTCTAAAACTATTGCCGATTCAAACTAAAACAACTCCGATTGACTTCAAATTTTGCACACAAGTTATAAATGACATGAAGGACCTATTCCAACTTCTGAAATCGGAATCCAACCCCGATATTATTAAATTCAACTCTCGGTCAAACTTTCCAAACCTTCAACTTTGTAACTTTTGCCAATTCACACTGAAACGACCTACAGACCTCAAAATCAACATTCGGACACGCTCCTACGTTTAAAATCACCATATGAAGCTATTAGAACCATCAAAACTACATTTCAGAGTCGTTTACAAAAAAGTCAACCTACGGTTAACTCTTTCACCTTAAAGCTCTAACTTAGAGACTACATGTACCATTCCACTCTGAAACTCGCCTGAAACAAAAAAAACAAAAACCCCCCACAAGTCACCTAACCACAATATAACATAAAGGAGGTAATAAGTAGGGGATCAGGGCTAAAATACTCAAAATGACCGACCGGGTCATTACATCCTCCCTCTCTTAAAACAAACATATGTCCTCGAACGAGTATAGAGACATACCTAAAATAGTGAAAAGATGAGGATAGAAGATATGCATATCATGCTCGATCTCCCAAGTTTCCTCCTCGACTGGTTGACCCCTCCACTGAACCTTCACTGAAGCAATGTTCTTCAACCTCAACTTTCGAACTTGCTTGTCCAAAATGGCCACCGGCTCCTCAACATAAGACAAATTCTTGTCTTACTGGACTGAGCTGAAGTCTAACACATGATACAGATCACTGTGATACTTCCGAAGCATAGAAATATGGAACACTAGATAAACTGCAGCTAGACTAGGTGGCAATGCAATCTTGTAGGCCACCTCTCCAATCCTCTCAAGAATCTCAAAAGGTCCTATATACCTAGGGCTCAACTTGCCCTTCTTTCTGAACCTCAAAACACCCTTCACGGGTGAAACTTGGAGCAAGACCCGCTCTTCAATCATGAACGCAACGTCACTAACCTTCCAATCCGCATAACTCTTCTATCTAGATTGGGACTGCCAAGCCGATCTTGAATCAATTTAACCTTTTCCAAAGCATCCTGAAAAGTTTGTACCCAATAGCCTAGCCTCACCCGGCTCAAACCAACCCACTAGAGACCGGAAACGCCTCCAAAACAAGGCCTCATACGGAGCCATCTAAATGCTCGAATGATAGTTTTTGTTATAGGCAAACTCTACAATCGAAAAGAACTTATCCCAAGAACCGTCGAACTCCATCACACAAGCACGAAGCATATCCTCCAATTTGTGAATAGTTCGCTCGGATTGTCTGTCCGTCCGAGGGTAGAATGTTGTACTCAACTCAACCCGTGTGCGTAACTCTCGTTGTACAGCCTTTTAGAATCGCGATGTAAACTACATACCTTGGGTAGAGATGATGGATATCAGCATGCCATGAAGTCATAAAATCTCGCAAATATACACCTGATCCGGTTGCTTTGAAGAATAAGTAGTCACCAATGCAATGAAATGAGCCTACTTGGTCAATCTATCCACAATCACCTATATTGCATCGAACTTCTTTTAAGTTTGTGAGAGCCCAACAACAAAATCCATAGTAACCCGCTCCCATTTCCATTCTGGAATCTCTAGCCTTTGAAGCAATCCACATGGCCGATAATGCTCATACTTCACATGCTGACAATTTAGGCACTGAGCTACATACTCCACTATGTCTTTCTTCGTCTGCCTCCACAAATAGTGATGCCTTGGGTCCTGATACATCTTAGCGAAACCCGGATGAATGGAGTACCGTGAACTATGGGCCTCCTGAAGAATCAACTAACGCAAACCATCTACATTGGGAACACATGGCCTGCCCTGCATCCGTAACACACCGTCATCCCAAATAGTGACCTCCTTAGCATCGTCATGTTGAACTGTGTCCTTGAGGAAAAGCAGATGAAGGTCGTCATACTTGTTTACCGTGAAAATGGTAACTACAATTAAATTTGATTATGTGGTTCTAAAAATATGTGATTTATTTTAATGCTAGTTGTTAAGCAGTAGATGCTAAGTGTGATTGAGACAAATAGAATAAGAGCAGTGTAAAATTGAAAACAAGCAAATCGGACTGCCTCGGATCGGAGGCCCGATGCTGGCCTAGATGGGTCATCGAGACCGAGTCTCGGGCTTAACGGTAGACAGCCGATCGAGCTATAACAACTTTTTGGGCTTCGAAGTATTCTATTTGTGATCAATAATAAGCTATGAATGAAGAACAATTGATGAAGTGCAATAAATGTGCGTAAATGAGCTAACGAAAAGACAATAGGAAATGTTAAGTAGAAAGCAGAATATATTCTTGTTCCTTGTATTGAATATCATGTGTGCCAAAAACAATAAGGGTTCCCTTTATAGGAGGGAAAATTCCAACATAGTACACTATCATCTATTACAAAGATTTGCGATTGATACAACTATTTAATGTCTTAGTGCGTATTCGTACTTTGTTGCAGAGATGTCTACCTCAGTCCTTGTGACATTCACCTATACCAATCCCAAAACCGTACTACCTCGATGTCTAGCGCAAGGGATGATCGAGGTCAGACCTCAAGATATACCTCGAACCTTATGCAAATAAGCTACTGAATGCCATATCAGACATAAAATTGGTCTTCCCGATTTTAGCCATACACATATAGTCCCAACGTTTCTTAGAGTAGAATGGTAAGAAATGTTCTCAAATGTTCACCCTTTCGGAGTTTCTGCCATGGCGTCAGCTCGTCAGATCATTTAATGACCTCCCTCAAAAGACTGCGATAGGTCGTTGTCAGCACGATCTTCGAGAAAACCCACGAACCGCCAATGGTTCAGCTTCTCTGCTCCCCAAGCGTTTCCCACATAACTGCTATAAATACTGCATCCGCGTGCCATCCGAGTTTTCACTCCCATCTTTAAGTTTTTAGGGCTTCTTCTGCGCTCATCTCCCTCCTCGGTTTATCTTCCCATCTCTTTTCTCATAAACCTCGATTCAGCCATGGCCAAGACTTCCAAAACAATCCCTCGAAAAGAGGATATTTCTTCCCCCACATGCCTGGTCAAAGACAAAGTAAAAAAACCACCGAGCGTCGAACAATGTATTCCTGGCGATTTCGAGACGACCTCTGACCTTACCATCGATAGGCCTCCCAACAAACCGGGTTGATGTGAGCCCGTGTCCAGGTAGATCAGTATAATACCCAAAGTCGAAAGGGTGAAAACTGATTGTGGCTGGGAGGAAACAATGCTTGTTGAGATTGCCAAGGCTCAGGAAAATATAACCACTTATAAAGTCGGCTTCCTCAGCATCTATACATACTCTTTTACACTTGGGCCCGTAGACTCTTCCTCCCTTTCATCGATAGATCCAGTCATACTTGGATTTTGCTGTCAATACCGA
Organism: Nicotiana undulata; assembly: GCA_005239495.1. Classification (NCBI taxonomy): domain Eukaryota; kingdom Viridiplantae; phylum Streptophyta; class Magnoliopsida; order Solanales; family Solanaceae; genus Nicotiana; species Nicotiana undulata. Next base: position 19,367 of record MDKH01081618.1, read on the forward strand.
GTGACATTCGGTCAAATATATCCTTCCTTCTAGAGGATCGTATATATGCTCTGGTACTTTTCCAAACGGATCGAGGGAATGAATTTTACCCTTGACCACCTGATACAGTTGTACAAGCCCCGTCTCTTCTGAGGGGGCTTAATCAAGCTACACCATCGGTCCACGAAACCATTGGTGGCGAGCATCGACGAGGATAAGGACCGAGGCTGGATGAGTCGGTTTGTCAGAGTGAGGACCACAAATATTATCCCAGTTGATCGGATGTCGTTCCTGGAGGAATGGAACATGAGTCGTAAGTATCACTGCCCCAAACACATCTCGTTCTTCCCTTGTTTCTTTTTTCTGAATCGGTCCTCTCTTGATAATACAGTCGCCGTCTGGTTCCCTGATGCGGTCCCAGAAATCTCGGGATGGATCAGGTGTTTTAACTCTGCCTTTTCGTATAGTATGCGCTCCTGACGGGATTTTGCCAAAACGTGATGGCAGGCCAAGAAACATGGTAAGCTCTTTATGTGACTATTGCATACTTTAACGCATATGCTCTTCTGTAGAAGTGAACCTAACATGTTTTTCTAATGCAAGTCTCGGGGACAATTAGGCAATGAGGCCTCCCCCGCCCGGTGAGGCAAGTGCTTCAAGGCTCGAGAAGGGAAATAAGAGGAAGAAGAGGATTTCGGGTGAGTCCCCAAAACCAAAGAAAATCAGGATCCGCAGGTCCAAGACAAATGCCACGGACCTAACTTCGGCTGTCGCAGTGAGTCTGCGTGCTACAGATGAAGATGATGGCGACGATTAATTCCCTCTGGCACAAGGGGAGGGCAGAAGTGCCGCTATTCAGGAGGCCATTAAATGGGGGACCTTGGAGCTGGAAGTAGCTGAAGAAGATCGACCTCGATCGAAGCAAAGCACCGGTGAGGGTGGAGTCCCCCAACATCGGTCTTGTTGCGATACAGTCCATACCGACGGGTCTTTAGCTGCCGAGTTCAGGGAGCTTGAACTTGAAGTAACTTGGGGCCAAGCAAATATCTCGACAGAGATCAACATCGTTGATAACCTCGATATGGGCCATTCATTTTCCCCAAGGGAAATAGGTGACACATTGAACAGGGGTGCCGCCAATGTGGGGGTCTCTCAGGGCGAGTTTGACTCATTTAGAGACTTCTTTGCCGGTTTTCAGGATGACCTTGATCTCGACGCCCCCGTCGCCCTTGAAGAGGAATGGAAGCTTCAAAAGCAGGTAATATCCATCTCTCCATTCGATTTTCTATCTTCATTTGTTAATTCCTTCCCTCCGTATTAAAGGTCTAGAAGTTGTACGAGCATGCCTTTTCCAAGATTCATATCGAGCTCACCAGGCGTGAGGAGGAGCTCAGGAAACTCAAATCGGACCTCGATGCGTCATAGGCCTCCTCCTCCCGAAAGGACGAGGAGTTGAATGAGCTCTGGATCAGTTTGGAGGGAGTGCACCACGAGTGGACTAGTTTTGCGGAGCAGGTAACATCACACACGACTTTATTTCCTTACCTTTGCGAGTCAGTGCTTTCCTAACACGATTTGCTTCACAGATCAAACAGAGGAATGCCCAGGTGAGGCAACTCCAAAAAGAGGCAGTGGCCAAAGACGCGGAGATCCTTGAGCTCAAAAAGCAAAACGAAGTTGTGACCTCATAAAAGGACCTTTTGTAGGGTAAGCTGGCCTCGACCCGGGGTCTTCTACGGGGCGCCCAAGATGAGGTTGTCTCGCTATCTGCGCCTAAGGTTGAGGATGATGGTCATGTTTCCTCGTACAAAAGGGATGCGGTCGCTGCTAATAACCGGGCTAGGAAAATATCTGAAGAAGTTGGGCTCAAACTGACTCGAGTCGTTATTTACGCCCGCTCGCAAGCTAGGAGGCAGACCCTTGAGGAAGCAAGTGCTAAAGGTGCTGATCTCGCTGACGAGATTGAGAAGTACAGGATAGAAGAGGGGGGATCAACAATCCCTACATCTTCAGACGAGGGCTCAAATAGTGATTTCGGCAGTAGCTCGTCAGATGGCAAAGGCGAGGAGTAGTCCTGTTTTACCAATTTTGCATTTTCTTTCCCCCTTTGTATATTGGCTCCTGGTAGGAGTCTTGTCGGGGTGAACCCTCTGTAAATATATTTTTTTGAATACAACAAGGGTTTTTCCATTTTTGATTTCCTCCATGCAAAGGCGTTCCTTCTGTTTTTTTATGTTGGCCCGTCCGGGGTTTATTTTTAGAGCAATAAAGTCGTTGAGATTAGGTACCACCTCGGGCTAGTCCGATGTGCGGATCTCGGACAGTTCCCTTTAGAACTTGTATTAACAGCGGTGGATACTCTCGAGGTCAGACACCATCTCGAGATAGGAACAATAGTTCCTTTAGAAAATCGCATAAGCAACGATGAAGCTTCTCGAGGCTGGGGGTCATTTTGAGACCTCGTTAATATTGACGTCTATGCATAGTCCCATATTAACAATGAAATTCCCTGTGATCGGACATTATGCGGGCGGACCTTTAGAGTTCATTACGACAGTAAGGGTCCCCAAAATTGGTTACCATTTCGGGGCCAGATTGATAGCTTCGTTGGACGGCCCTTCGGTGTCCATAGACACAATAGATGAGACTTGAGATAGGATATCTTCTTGAGGTTAAACTGGCATGGAGACCGTGAGTCTTTGGGAGATGCCGCTCGCGTGACATGGCCTGAGAGACGACTGCGGTGGTCCCACCGGTTCGTTCTCCTAGGAGCGGTAATGACACTTTTTGAATTACTGCGCATCAATGTAGGCTAATCGGCCGTTGCTTTGCCCTATACATACATTAGCTTCCCTCGCTCGAAGGCTTCATCATTTTGATCGATTATCTCTTTTTTAGAGTCATTCGCCCTTTCACCGTTTCTCTCTTCGTTTAAGTTCAAAATTTTTGCCTTGTCTCCCCTTCCTCGCGCCAGAGCGCCTTTGGCTACCACGTCAAATCCCTCTCTCCAAGAGGAGAGAAATTTTGCTTCCGCTTCTTGTCTGATCGATGGCTCGTCGTTGGTGCCAGACAAACGGACATCGGAACTTGAGGTTGTGAGGAGAGGCTGCGGATGGGGGGAGAACGTGGTATTGAAAATACCTTACCCTGAAAGAGTATCATGACCCATGCGGAGGGATTTTTGAACGTGTGCACGTACCCTTTTACGTTGGGCCCCCCTTGACAGGGTCGTGCTCGATCTTTGAAGGAGGTATCGGGTTACTTTGGCACAGGTTCATCCATCTTCCTGGAGGATAGTATTGATGATGAGATTCTTTGCCGAGAAGGTCGGGCTCGTGTTCACCCTTAGTCATCTTATCAGATTATACGGCCCTCGCACTGTCGGGGCCTGATTACTCTCCGACACCGATCCACTCGGACTCTCGTTGATAACGACGAAGAGGAGAGAGATCGCGGGTGGATGAGTTGGTTTGTCTGGGTGCGGACTGTTGATATTACCCTGCAGGAGTTCATGCCCTTCTCCAAGAGGTGGAATTTCACAAGTAAGTGGTACACTTGTGTATTTATTATTTTATATGCAACAAAAGCAGACTTTGTGATGATGTTTTCCATTCCTTTTGGAAGCAACTCCGTGGATGCCATTCGAGATTCCCGACTTAGCGGATTGGAGTCAGAGACTGGCAGCATGTTCCGCTTGTGATGAGAGTAAGTGGAGATACCTGATGGAGGGTGGATGGGAGGCCTCAGAAATAAGATATGAGAGCATCCGGAGACAATCCTCAACCCGCGGGGAAACCTTTTTCGAGGTGAGGTCCTCCCAGTGTCATAAGGGCGGTGAAGCCGAGCTTTCCAGGTCCGAAGCTTTTACCTTCGGGGAAGTGATCCCTCCCTTACCGATGTTTTCCTCCCCTGTCAAAGGTACTTCGAGGGGGGAAGATTGGGATCCGTCGCCTTCACCTTCTATCAAGGTTTCCTTACAGGATGCTCAGGTCGTATAATGGGAGTGGATCCCCTAAAGATGGCGTCTCTTCTTGGGACAATTCGACCGAGACCAAAGGGTCCAGGCTAGGAAGCACCAGGTCGGCCTTTGAGAGGCCCAGCGATTATGCTCTGTGGTGAGCTTTGATGATTCTCCTACCTTCCAACTTCGTATTTCCATTTTTTAACTAGAGCTTGCTTTTCACGGTCTTTGATAAGTTTAAGTATGAATTGCAGAAAGCTTCGGATGGGGAAAGATCCCTCATACTCCTTCGTGATAATCAAGCAAAGGAATTGACACACATTCGGTGCGAGGTGAGTCAGAGCCGCGACTACGAAGGTCGCCTCAAGGAACATGTGATTTATGCTGCGATGACATACATATTCCTTCTCTTGTTTTCAGGGATTAACGTTCTAACATTGCAGCTGCAGAGGAAGATGGAAGACCCAAAACGCCTTTGGGACATAGTTGGTCAAGCCGAACATGAGTGCAATGGGATTAGGGCTCAAAATGACGCCCACGTTGCGGCCAAAAAGAATGCCTTGGATAAAGTTTCTGCCCTCAAAGTGCACCTTCGGAATGCTCGAGAGGATAACTTGATTCAGGCGAGCATGATAGGAGAACTCGAGGCTGATCTCCTGCGCATGAAGTCTAAAGTATTTGATGCCTGTGTCGGGGCTCAAGAGGCTCGAGCAAAGGCCGACAAAAAGGTGGTCGTTTATTCGAAAGATGTTGCAGTTGTTCAGGCTGAGCTGAGAAAGGTTTCTGATCGTGAACGCATGAGAAGTGTCTATGCCCATCATAGATCCCGAAGGGAAACCCTCGAGGAAATCCATGATAGGTGCTTTGACCTCTCGAAAGAGATAAGTCAGGCCAGGGCGGACGAACGCGACACCAGACTCCTTACGTCGGATTTCGAGGATAATGAAAAAAAGACCGATAGAGCTACAATCCCCGAGGGGAAGTAGGCCAGGCTTTTTTTATTTCTGTTTTGTTGGGGATCTTCGTGAGAGCATCTGCGAATGTATATTTACAATGCCTACGTATATGGGAATTTTTCCGATTTTTCGGCTTGCTTGCACCTGTTTTTGCCTCGAACTTTAATCGTCGAAAGCCGTTACGACGATCTTGTTGAGGAAACCCTTAGGTTTACGGATTGGCCCTGAGGTTTGTTAAGTCAGCGTTTAAGCTTATGGGGTCAATATGACCTTTTAGTCAACCCGGAGGCCTTCGGTTGTTGGCTCGTAAGCTCCAATATGTTTTCCCTTGGGCGTTTTAGTTAATCGTCTCAGACTTAGTCCTCGAGCTGGGATCAGTCCCCGAGCCGGGTTATGGATCAAGCTCATCGACCCTTTAGGTTTTTAATTAGCCCGGGGGCTTTTTAAGCTAGCTTCAAGGCTCTTGCTCATTTTTAGTTAACCATTTCGGGCTCAGTCCCCGAATGGGGTTACGGCTCGAGCTCATCGACTCTTTAGGTTTTGAATTAGCCCGGAGGCTTTTTAAGCTGGCTTCAAGGCTCTTATGAATTTTTAGTTAACCATTTCGGTTCAGTCCCTGAGCCGGGTTACAGATTGAGCTCATCGACCCTTTAGGTTTTGAATTTGCCCGGAGGCTTTTTAAGTTGGCGCCAAGGCTCTTACGCGTCGGGTCAATATGACCTTCAATATGGATATATTTTCCCTTGTTAAAGTTTTTTTTATATGTTTGCATTCGTCCGATTCTTCGATGGTTTGGAAAGAACCTCGAATATGAATCGTTATGTGACGATGGGTTGGCACCTCGGAATATTTTGCCCTATGGCTGAACTGTTTCAAAGTCTTTTCATTGTTGGGAGCTGACATTAAAATGATCAAAGCTCTTTTGCTTAAGCCGAGGGTGTTTGTGAGTTAACCAGTTCTTTTCGAAGTAACTTCGAAGGATTTGATTTATCGCAACGGTCGGGCGTCCCCGAGTCACGTTAGTTTGGCCGTAGCCTATCGACCGGAGTCATTTGTGTTTAGCCGGAGCCTTTAGTACCGAGTATCGTATCCTCGGCATCTATATTTGAGGGTATGCCTTTTTAGGGGTCTTATAAGTTTGAATATATAGCCTTGACTTTGAAGTCGGGACTGCGCCTTTTATAAGGTTGTGTGATCTAGACATGCCCCACTCGAGGTCTTACAGTTTTGAACACGCCCGAGGTTACCCGCTTGGGATCTTACGACCTCGGATCTTGACAACTCGAATGTGAATGATAGCAGTTTTTTGGATTTGCAAAGTGTTTTGATGGTAATTTACTCCTTTGATTGTTTGGTACAAGCATACATGTTTCCATCGCTGAGGGTTCGATCCTTCTATGCGGAGACAGTTAATTCAACCGTTTGGCCCGAATTTTCCTATTGAGACCCTTTTCCTCTTACTTTGAATTGCTTGATTGGGCGAACTCCCGAGACAATGCCCCCCAGTATTTTAGGTTTATTTGAGAGAAACCTTGAATACTCGTTCGAGTTCTCCTTGGGTAGCACATAGGTGTTGCCTCGTTAAAAACCTTGCTGTCAAAACCCTTCCCGGGGTAAAATCCGATCGAAGGAAAAGAGTGCAGCGCGTGCTTTAAAACCTAAGGTCTCCAAATCGGAAGGCACTTTGACTCCCTTTATCGTACACCTGTGTACAAGTTAGTATAAAATGTGAATAAATAAGGAGAGTAGTCATACCTTAATGACAATGGCGTTCCAGCCTCGATGGCGTGTTGTCTTTTCTTTCCTGTTCTAAGGGCGCGACACGATCCTTCATTTGTGAATTCAGATGTAGCTGGGGATGCAGCGTGTCACCGCTATTCGGTCGTCTGTTTATCCTTCGGCTCTTTTGGCATTTAAGATGTCATTGCCGGTATTACGCCGTGTACTGCAAACATCTTTCTTTGCGGCGTGCTGCTCCCCATACACCGTTTTTTATTCCTCCTTCATTGGAAACTTTATCATTTGATGTAGGGTTGACGGTACTGCTCTCATCCAGTGTATCCACGGCCTCCCTAGCAAGGCGTTGTACCTCTTGTCTCCGTTGATGATAGGGAACTTGGTATTCAGAGTTGTGCCGGCCATGCTGATCGGTATGACTATCTCTCCTTTTTTGATCTCGCTTGCCATATTTTAATCTGTTGAGTATTCGAGAGGCGGGCACAATCTGGTTGAGAAGTCCGAGCTTCCCTGTTACCTTTAACCTGACTGTGTTGGGCGAGCCACCTGGATCAACAAGCACATGTTTAATATGAAATGTATTCACAAGAAAAGAAATTAACAATGCGTCGTTATGTGGTTGTGGTAAGGTCCCGATGCCTTTGTCGCTGAATGCGAGGGCGTTCTCGGGTATGTATCCTCGAGTTTGTTGTTCCCTGATGTCGGACATTTTCTATTGTTTTTCGAGGGGTTCTTGCAGGACGTCGATCCCTCACATGATCATGTGGATGACATGTTGCGGCTCTTCCGCTTCATTTCTCATGTTCGCCTCTCTCTCAGGTGCCCTTTGCTGAGTAGTCGGGCTACTTCTTCCCGGAGTTGCCTGCAATCTTCAGTCTTGTGACCGTGTGTGCCGTGAAATTCACACATAAAGTTATGGTTTCTTTGTGATGGATCTGTCAATATGGGTTTGGGAGACCTGGTCTCCTTGATTTTGCTTACGGTCGACACGATGTCCGAGACATCGACGTTAAAGTTGTACTTCGACAGCCGGGGTGTTGGATCAAGAAGCTGAATTGGTTTTGAAGATTGACAGAGGAACTCAAAGTTGAACCATGTCTATCACTCGAGACATAGACACATGCAGAGTTAATGGCACATGAGGTGCACAAGCAGGAGATAAACACAATAAGTGATCAAACGAGATATCTCCTGATCGATAAGGATGCAAATTGATAGGGAGATGGACTCCTTATTCAGTAAGGACATAATCAAGATTGAGGAGGATCTAGGGAGTTGAGATCAACTAGAACTCGTCCACCAAGGAAGAGTTGCATCCGAATTCTAGTATATCTCTCTGTCTACTAATCCTATATATTGTGAAGTATTCTTATTGAACAAGTGCGCACAAACATAGAAGCAAAACAAGAATTGAGAGAAAAATTATCAAAGCAATTTTGCAAGTAGTTCGTGTGAGAATTATCTGTGCGACTCTGAAGCTACTTGAACCAGCTAGAAGAACCAGTTCCATCTGTTGTCTTTTAGTCTAGTTTAATTGTAGTAGGTGATTACAAATTGTATCTTTCAGCTTTATCTAGAAGAAATTATAATAGGTACTGAGTGTTCAAGTTAGAGTTAACTTGAAGCTTGTCGTAAATAGCTAGAGGCTAGTTTTCCACAAGGGGATTAGAGTTAGTCCTTAGGTTTACAAAATAGTTTATTTTGTAAATGATGTTTGGCTCATTGATTTAGTGAAGAGTTTGGGAAAACCTTACTGGAAGTAGATCATGGTTTTTTCACCTTTCGATCCAGGTGTTTTCCACGTAAAATTGTTGTGTTCTTTTATTTCTGCAATTATTATTCCGCAAACTGTAGGAGTTGGAACACATAGAAGAACCTTGTCCTTCTATAATAACTACATGAGAAAATTGGACATCACACAAATCACCCCCCCCCCCCCCCCTCTTGTGTGATATTGACATTTCGAACATCAATTGGTATCAGAGCAAGTTATCCTTGAAAAGGCTAACACCTTAGGAAAAGATCAATATGAGTGCACCACCTAGGAACTGGGAAGGACAATCAACTGCCAGGAAACCACTCTTCAATGGCCTGTACTACTCATGGTGGAAGAACATGATAAAGTATCACTTAATTGGGGAAGACTATGAGCTATGGGACATAGTTACTGACGACCCTCTGGCCACTATGAAAAAGACTGCTAAAGGAGTAGAAGTGCCCAAAACTAGGGCTGACTGCACTTCTGAAGATTTGAGAAAATGGGAAAAGAATGCCAAAGCAAAGAAGTGGCTTATGTGTGGACTTGGTCCAGATGAGTACATCGGGATCCAAAGATGCACCACTGCCAAGGAAATTTGGGACACTCTACAAGTGGCTCATGAAGGGACTGCACAAGTGAAAAGATCTATAGGTACATTACTATATTCTCAATATGAGAATTTTTCTATGAAGGAAGGAGAGACCATCCAAAAGATGTACACTAGGTTCACTACTCTGACAAATGAACTAAAATATCTTGGAAGGAATATTCTTGAAGAAGATAAGGTTGAAAAGATTTTGACAAGGGTTTTTCCAATCTCCTGGGAAATCAAGATCATTGTTATTCAAGAATACAAGAACATGGCAACCCTCAGGTTGGATGAGCTAATTGGTAATCTCACTGCTTATGAACTTAGAAGGTAGACAATGAAGATGGATGCTCCCAAGAAGGAAAGAAGTATGGCATTGAGAATCATTGAGGGAGCAGATCTGGAGGAAGATGCGATGGCCATGATCACCAAGGAATTCAGAAACTATCTCATTAGGAAAAAGGGCATCTCAAGAGGTGGAAACTACAACAAGGCAAAGGCTCCAGAAAATCCCACCAACGAGGGATGCTACGAATGTGGAAAAACTGATCATCACATCAAGAACTGTCCTCAGTGGGAAGTGGAATGGAAAAAGGAAAGATCTGAACGAAGGAACCGGAAGAAGGAACTGGATCATCCTAAGAAAAACAAAATATCAACGAAAGCTATGGTTGCTGCTTGGGGAGAAAGCTCAGATGAAGAATCAGATGATGAAGATGGAGATGAACAGGCGCTTATGGTAATTGGTGAATCAGATGAGAAATTATGTGAAGAACCATAGGTAAGTATATCTCATCTCAAAAATAAGATTAAGTTCCTATCTAAAGAAAAACTCTCTGAATTGTTACTTGACTTCATTGACGATTCTGAAGAAATAAATAAAGAAAAGGAACAGTTGTATAAGGAGTGTATAATGTTAAAACCTAAATGTAAGAACCTGGAGCTCAGAGTAAGTGAATCTGTAAATGAAAACACTGCCTTGAATAACCAGGTTCATCCACTTGAAACTAAGGTCCTAGAGTTAAAATCTGAAAATTTAAAACTAAAACTAGGAACTAGTAAGAAGACAACTGACAACTCTCAACTCATGTTAGAAGAAAATGTAGGAAGACTAAAAGATGAGTTGTATAAGAAATATGAATATATAAGAGTGCTAAAGGAGGAACTTGGTAAGGTCAAACAAGAACTGGACCGAACATGCAAATAGAATAAATCTTCTGATGCCTTGACATGGCTTCAAGAAAATCACAGTAGCAACAGCAGAGGACTTGGCTTTGGGAGTCAACTACCTAAATGGGATCCCAAAATCAAGTACCTCACACATCCTGAGAACAGAATTTTCACCCACTGTGGTAAGACTGGTCACTACAAAATTGAATGCAATGCAAAAGAGCAGGCCAGTCAAAAGAATAAAAGTTTTATTCAAAAAAATAAATTGGCTACCAAATTGGGCCAGAAGGAACTTAATTCATCCTTTTTCTCATAGAAAGGGACCCAACCTAGTTTGGGTTCCTAAGACTAACCCATGATTTTCTTTTGTAGGTTCAAGTGAAAGGGAGCAGTCAAATATGGTACTTGGATAGTGGCTGATCAAAACACATGACGGGCAACAAGGAACATTTCCTTTCATTTGAGAACCTCAAAGGAGGAAATGTCTCCTTCGGAAATGGGAAAAAAGGTGAAATCATTGGGGTTGGTAAGGTAGGTAAGTATGATACACGTTCCATTGAGAACGTTTACTTGATGGATGGCTTGAAATATAACATGATCAGTGTGTCACAACTGTGTGACAGAGGTAACCTGGTTGCATTCACTTCTACAAAATGCTTTGTGATTAATATTATCACTGACAAGATTGTTTTGCAGGGAAAAAGAGTGAATAATATCTATATCATAGACCTGTCCACACTATCAGAAAATGAATTAACTTGCTTGAGTGTGTTGGACAGTGATCCCCTCCTTTGACACAAAAGACTTGGACATGCAAGTCTAAATCAACTCAACAAATTAGTCTCCAAGGACTTGGTGATAGGTCTCCCTAACACTAAGTTCAAGGAAGACAAAGTTTGTGAGGCTTTTGCAAGGGGGAAGCAGGTAAGGTCTTCTTTCAAAAGCAAGAAAGTGATAATTACCACCAGGACGTTGGAACTGGTCCATATGGATCTATGCGGTCCTATGAGAACATTAAGCAGAGGTGGTAAGAGATATGTAATGGTACTTGTTGATGACTACTCTAGATTTACCTGGACATTGTTCCTAATATCTAAATATGAAGCATTTGATATGTTTACTTCGTTTGTTAGAAAAACTCAAAAACATTTAGGAAATTAACTTGCAGCAATAAGGTCTGATCATGGCACTGAATTTGAAAATGCAAATTTTACTGAATTTTGTGATGAACATGGCATAGATCATAAATTTTCTGCCCCCAGAACTCCACAACAAAATGGAGTGGTTGAAAGAAAGAACAGGACACTTGAAGATATGGATAGAACCATGATTCTTTCTAGTAAACTACCTCAGAGCTTCTGGGCAGAAGCAATAAACACTACATTCTACATCATAAATAGGTGCATGACTAGACCACTTGTAGAGAAGACTCCAAATGAGTTACTCAAAGGGAGAAAGCCCAATATATCCCATCTAAGGGATGTTGGTTGTAAGTGCTTTGTTCACAACAATGGCAAGGACTTCCTAGGTGAGTTTGATCCCAAAAGTGATGAGGGAGTATTCTGGGGATATTCCCCACATAGTAAGGCTTATAAAGTGTATAACAAAAGGACTATGTGTGTTGAATAAAGTGTGCATGTTGTTTCTTATGAAACTAACATTCTTTCTGAGAGACAGGAACATGAAGATGAAGAAATTGGGCTGGTAAGAAACTCAGACCAAATTGGAGAAACACTGGAAGAAGGAACAGGTGATGGAACAGGTCCATCTACCCTGAGCAGCCTGACATGGGGAACTCAACAACAAACCTCATTGCAACCTGTCCCTGATCCTGTTCCACAGCAACAAGGCACTATAGGATCATCAAGTTATGACCAACTGGTTTTAAAACCACAAAGATATCAAAGTTCTAACCCCATTGAGTACATCAAAACTAATCTAACATCTGGAATCAAACCCAGATCCTCTCTGAAAAATCTGTGTGCTTTTGATGCTTTCCTATCTTTGATCGAACCCAAAAATGTTGTTGAAGCCTTGCAAGATGCAGATTGGGTAAATGTTATGCAAGAAGAACTCAATCAATTTGAAAGAAGTCAAGTTTGGCATCTGGTACCTAGACCACTAGATAGATCAGTGATTGGAACAAAGTGGGTCTTCAGAAAAAAACTTGATGAAGATGAAACAGTTACAAGAAACAAGGCTAGATTGGTGGTCCAAGGATATAGTCAAGAGGAAGACATAGACTATGATAAAACCTTTGCTCCTGTGTCAAGGTTGGAGGCAATCAGGCTCCTCATAGCATTTGATGCTTACATGGAATTCACCCTTCACCAGATGGATGTCAAGAGTGCTTTTCTGAATGGCTACCTAAAAGAAGAAGTATTTTTCAAGCAACCTCCGGGGTTTGAAAGCAAGGAAAATCCAGATCATGTGTACAAACATGACAAAGCATTGTATGTACTCAAGCAAGCACTAAGAGCATGGTATGAACGGCTATCTAAATATTTGCTTGAACATGACTACAAAAAAGGTAAAATTGACAGCACCTTGTTCTTGGAGGAAAAATGTAAGGATCTCTTGGTAGTACAGATATATGTAGATGACATAATATTTAGGGCAACTTCTGAAAGACTAAGTAAAGAATTTGCTAAACTAATGGGGAGTGAATTTTAAATGAGCATGATGGGTGAGCTTAATTTCTTTTTAGGCTTACAAATTAAACAAAATTTAAATGGAACTATGATCCATCAGCAAAAATATGTGAAAGAGTTGCTCAAAAGATTTAAAATGGAAGACTCAAAAGAAATTGACACTCCCATTGCAACAACCACAAAACTAGATGTAGATGAACCTGGTTCATCTGTTGATCAAAAGTTGTATAGAGGGATGATTGGGTCATTGTTATACCTTACTACCAGTAGACCTTACATTTTTTTCAGCGTAGGGCTTTGTGCAAGATTTCAGGCTAATCCAAAGGAATCTCATTTAACTATAGTGAAGAGAATCTTGAGATATCTAAAAGGCACCACTGACCTATGTCTTTGGTACCCTAAAGGTAGTAATTTTGATCTTGTGGGATATGCTGATGTTGACTATGCAGGCTTCTTGGTAGATAGAAAGTGCACCTCAGGTATGACACACTTTTTGGGCTCATGTCTTGTGTCTTGGGCCACTAAGAAATCGAATTCAGTAAGTCTATCTACTGCTGAGGCTGAGTACGTGGTTGTAGCCTCATGTTGTGCTCAGTTACTATGGATTAAGCAACAACTCATGGATTTTGGTATAGAGGTTGGATGCATTCCTATCTTCTGTGATAACACTAGTGCCATTAGTATGACAAAGAACCTCGTTCATCATAAAAGAACAAAGCACATAGATGTTAGACACCATTTCTTAAGAGACAACTACGAGAAGGGAATGTTCTCTATTGAATTCTGTGCTACTGACAAACAAATTGCTGACATATTTACTAAAGCACTAAGTAGAGAGCGTTTTGAAAGAAATAAGATAGAATTAGGGATGATTAAGATCACCTAATTGAACCAGTTCAAAACAAAAATGAAAAAAAAAAATTTGGCTAGGAATTCTGAAATGTGTAAATAATCAGAATAATCATTGCTCAGTTTCATGCTATAAGAAGCATACTCTCTTGCCATGTGTTAATATGACTCCTTGGTTACTAATGATGTTTTTCTATTTTTTAAAATTGAGGGTTAATCAAGAGATTATAACAAGATGAACCTGGTTCATCGTTGCTGGTTCATCTGACAAACGAGGTAGGTGCTCATCACTATACACATATTGAAATATTAATAGTTACTCATGAGCAGGACTCTATCTATAATAAGCTCTTTTCAAAATCTAGTACTTATCCCAAATTTGAACCCGTTCCAAAGAGTCCAATCAAATTAAAAAGGCCTGGATTATAGGGGAGTCATAACAGTCACTTCTCACCTGACACTCCTAAACCGATTAGACTCCCACTTGACCAAAATTACACCCATTGTACATTAATTAACCAAGTCTTTAAAAACTCGTCATCACTTCTCTAATCCTTCACTCACTTTTCTTCCTAAAAGACATTACCGTCGAAACCCTTTCAACCTTCTGCTCAAACACCTTGATCTTAATCTTTTTCTTTAACAAAAATCATAACCATGGCTTCCACACCACCTCCTACCTCTTCCTCCTCAACTACACCTGACTACAGTATCACGTTTGAAGATATTGGTTCTACCCCATCTCAATCAAATTCTTCTACCCCATCTCAATCACATCCCTCCACCCCTCAAAAAACTCATGTTCCGTCTCCTCCAATCGCTCCCGCTGTACAATCAATACCTAATCCAGAGCCCAGGAGAAGGCGTGTAAAAATGCTAGCCAGAAAGAATGTGGCCTCTGGCTCTCTCGCTAGGAAATTGAACGCTAAGCTTCAAGCCAGCCATGCTCAAGAATCTGAAAACTCAAATAACCCCTTCAAGTCCGCCAATGAGGGGGAAGCAACTGGTTCATCCGATTCTGAAAAGGTAACATCAACTCCTACAATTGGGTCTGAGCCTGAACTAGTCTCTTCTGAAAATAGGTTTGTTCTAATTGGGTCTGTAGTGGATGTGGAAATTCCTGATAGGCGAAGAAGAGGCGGTAAAAAGAACATTGTGAAAGAAATTGAGAGAGAGGGAGGAAGAAGTACTGAGAGGGGAACAGGGGTAGAAGGTACTCCATTGGCAATTTGTGGTACTGTCCCAGTGTTCGTTGAAGAAGGTGCCAAGGATTTAGGGGGAAGTAACTCAAGAGAGGTTGCATAGGGGCTGGAAAATATTCAACATGCAACTGATGAACCTAGTTCATCCATTGAGGAAACTTTGGCTGATCTTATGAGAAAGTTAGGGGAGAGCTATAAACCCAAAAAGAAGAGGACACCAAAGACCAAGAAAGTTGACACTCCAGTGGCAAGCAAGAAGAGAAAATCCACTCCCTCTGCTGAAACTTCCATTCCTAGAGGTCGCACTACAAGGAGTGCAATCAGGCAGAGTGAAGAGGAGTTGCATAAAGCTTTGAGGGAGAGTAGGAGAAAGAAAGCTGAAAAAGGGAAGTCAAAAGTGTTTGAGCCCGCAGAGACTGTTGATGTTGAGGAGATGCACTTGGTCCATCAAGAGGAACAAATAGCAGAAGTTGAGGTTGAGACACCCAAACCAAAGAAGCCCAAGACTTCTTCCAAGAAGGCAACATCTGTGTCTGCTACACCCTCGACTGTTGCTAAGAGAACTAGGTCTACAAATAAATCAAAGACGGTTCAGTTTGTTGATGATGATGAGTGGAGTGAGGAAGAAGCAGAGGAGTTTGGTAGAGAGACAGATAAATTGACCAAATTTGGAAAACACACTATACTGAAGGGAAGGTTGTTGAAGGATCTGGAAGAATCAAACATGATTTACCTATTGGACACTCTGGACGTGCAGGTTTGGAAGGACATGGTCCTTCAGCTTGATGGCAAGCTGGCCAGGAGCGAGATCGTCGAGTTCATGGCAAATATTGAGGTCAAGGCTGGCAGGGTCTCTAGTCAGGTTAAGGGGACTAAAATCTACTTTGATGCCAAGGAGCTAGGTGAGATTCTTGGGATTCCCGCTGAGGGATATGATGATTATACAAGGGAGAGGTGGCCCATCTTGGATGGTCTTCCTTCTGCACTGCAAATTACCAGGAGGTTCAATGAGAATGTTGAAGAAGTGGAACCAAGGGCTGTGTACAAAAGCGAGATGAAGCCTCAGCACAAGGTGGTTTTTGAGTTTATCAACAAATGCATACTGACCAAGCAAGAGAGGAGGCACATAGCAAACTATATGGATTTAACTCTCATGGAGTGCCTGGACAGTGGAAGGCAAATCAATTGGCCCTCTTTCATCGTTCAGCTGCTGGGCAGGGTGGTAAATGGCTCCAAGGCCCATGCTATCCCATATGGTTTCTTCCTAACGACTGTGCTAGCTCACTTGAAAGTGCCCCTGAAGAAGGTAGAAATGGACACTGTCAACGACCATTTTGGGAAGAACACACTTATGGCATGTGACTAAATTGTGAATTTTCCTGACGATGAACCTGGTTCATCTAGAAAAATGCCTGTGAACAACAAGGTCAGGGTGTTTGTACATGAAGGTGGGGTTAAGGATGATGAATTCCTTCGACTGAAGACCCACCTTACAGAGGTTGAGGCTGAGCGAGATGCTCTCGAGGCTGAACTGGCAAAAAAGAAAGAGAAAAATGAAGGGATTCTTACACATATACTCTCTCTTCTCCAAGCAAAGAACCCAACCTCCACCCTTTCCCAGCCTTAGGTGTCCAGTGACTTCCCTCACCCCTCTATGACCCAGATTCGGGATTTTCTTTTGCTATCAGTTGCTCATTATTGTAACTGCTTTTATTTCTTTGTGTGTTTGGTTGATGACCTATGCTTCTATCAATGGATTTTGCTGTTTCTGCTCTTACTTTTTTTGTCTCACTTTCCTTGATAGTTTGCATTCTTGGTTAACTATTGCTGATTAATCCATGTTTGCAGTTGCAGTTGCCCCAGTGGCCATGAGTAATTCTTATAAATCTGGTAATTCTAACACTTTGCAAGCTTTCGATGATGCCAAAAGGGGGAAGATGTGCCATATTGTAAAATGTGATATTTATAACCTAATGAACCTGGTTCTTTATGATAAATTCTTAATGTCATAAAAAGTGTCAATGTTGGAGTAAAGTGATTACAGGACTAGGCACAGAGTTTGTCATCATCAAAAAGGGGGAATTTGTTAGATCAAGAAGCTGAATGGTTTTGAAGATTGACAAAGGAACTCAGAGTTGAACCAGGTCCATCACTGGAGCATAGACACATGCAAAGTTAATGGCATGTGATGTGCACAAGCAGGATATAAACACAATCAGTGATATAAAGAGATATCTCATGATCGATAAGGATGCAAATTGATAGGGAGATGGACTCCTTATTCAGTAAGGACAGAATCAAGATTGAAGAGGATCTAGGGAGTTGAGATCAACTAGAACTCGTCCACCAAGGAAGAGTTGCATCCGAAGTCTAGTATATCTCTCAGTCTACTAATCCTATATATTATGAAGTGTTCTTATTGAACAGGTGTGCACAAACATAGAAGAAAAACAAGAATTGAGAGCAAAATTATCAAAGCAATTTTGCAAGAAGTTCGTGTGAGAATTACCTGTGCGACTCTCAAGCTACTTGAACCAGCTAGAAGAACCAGTTCCATCTATTATCTTTTAGTCTAGTTTAATTGTAGTAGGTGATTACAAATTGTATCTTTCAACTTGTAACGACCTGGTCCGTCGTTACGCAGTATATGCATCTATTCCTTTATTTTTGTCTTGTAGTAGCTCGGTTAGACTGTTCATGAAGTGTTGGGGTTGGTTGGTTCGAGTTCGGAGTGAAAATAGAGTGGATTGAGACACTTAGTCTCTAACAAGAGCTTTAGAGTTGGAAAAGTCAACCCGAAGTCGACTTATTGGTAAACAACCTCGGAATGCGGATTTTATGGTTCGGATAGCTTCGTTAGGTGATTTGGGACTTAGGAGTGTGTTCAGAATATTTTTAGGGTGCCCGGTGTAGAATTAGGCTTGAATTGGCGAAGTTAGTATTTTGGCGAATTCCGGTTGATAGGCGAGATTTTTATCCGAGGGTCGGAATGGGATTTCGAGAGTTGCTCTAGCTTTGTTAGTTCATTTTGGACTTGCCCGCAAAATTTCAGGTCATTCGGAGATGGTTTGGTTTGGTTTTTGATCAAATGCGTGTTTCGGAAGTTTTTGGAAATCATAGGCTTGAATTGGATGAGAATTTATGGTTTTGATGTTGTTTTTGGTGTTTTAATGGCTCGACAAAGTTTGAATAACCATGTTTGATATGTTGGTATGTTTGGTTGGGGTCCCGAGGGGCTCGGGTTTGATTTCGGGCGTTAAACGGAGAAGTTGGAACTTGAAATGCAGCTTAAGCTGCTGTTGCTGGTGCGACCGCACCTGCGATGCTTGGGCCGCAGGTGCGTATATCGCATGCAAGGAAAATATGGCGCAGGTGCGAGGTTTGGTCGCTGGGGCGGAAGGAAGATCGCACCTGCGAGGTCGCAGGTGCGGGAGATAGGGTCGCAGGCGCGGGGTCTGGGTATTAAGTGAAGGACCGCTGGTGCGGTCAATATGTCGCCCCTGCGAGCCCGCTGTTGCGATAATGAGGCCGCAGGTGCGAAAACGGTCGCAAGGGCGGATGGATGTCCGCACCTGCGATGTCACAGGCGCGGTAAAAGGATCGCGGATGCGGAAGCTGGGCAACTTAAGTGGGTTTCGCAGGTGCGGTTGAAAGGTCGCACCTGCGGAGTCGTAGGTGCGAAAAAACACCGCTCTTGCGGAAATGCCTAGGCAGAACTATAAAAGGCAGCCTTCGCGAAATTAGTCTCCTTTCACCATTTTTACACACGGGTTGGAGGTTTTGAAGGGGTTTTGAAGAGGGATTTCGTTGTTTCTTCAAGGAGGTAAGTTTCTTGGACTCAAAACTCGTTATATTGTGCATTAAGAACGATTTTTGGTTGAAATATTTGGTAAAAACAGTAGAAAAATGGTGGTTAGTGCTTGGGTTTAAGAGAAGAAGAATGGGGGAATTGGAGGACCATTTGAGGTCCGATTTTCGTGTTCTTGGTATGGTTAGACTCGGGAAAGGACAAGGAATCTAGTGTTGTGAAAATTTATGACTTTCGAGACGTGGTCCCGAGGGCCAGGTTTTGACTGAATTCGGAATTTTTTGTATATTTGCTAAATTTTGATTTGGGTATTGTTCCTTAGCACATTGTGACACTATGTAATTGA
>ML289589.1:0-26179 GCA_005239495.1 Nicotiana undulata
TGCTCGGAATGACCCCAAATTTTGCGGACAAGTCATAATTGACTGTACGGAACTATTGCCAATTCCGGAATTCCATTCGGACCATGATATCACAAGGTCCAAATTCCAGGTTGAATTCCAAATCACATGAAATCCTGAATTCCAATTCAGGTGCCGAAATACTCTCGGGTCATCAAAAACCCGAGGCGAACACACTCCCAAGTCCGAAATCATCATCCGGAGCTGCTGGAGCTGTCAGAACTCGATTCCGAGGTCGTTTGCTCAAAATTCTGCTCGGAACCAAAATCAGCCAAATAGGCTAGCCTTCAGGAAGCAAGTGTTCCTGAACTGGCCAAACCACTTCCGAATCTCGAACTACCGGCCCACCCAAGTCATAAGGCACGAGTAGTCACTATGGGAAGAGTCATTCACGGGAACAGAGTCCCAACACACAAAACGACCGGCTGGGTCGTTATAGAGGGGTCACGTTTGCATAGGTTAAATGACCCCCAGCCCTCCCCTTGACACTAACCCTGTGCGTTTGCACTCTACGTGATGTAGTCGACTAGGGTCCTAACCCTAAGACTCTGCGTTAACACCTTGGAGGGTGCGTTCGCATAGCCTAAGTCACCCCTACCCTCCGCGTTCGCACCACACTGGGTGCATTCGCATAGCACAAATTACCCAGCTACCCTAGAACCCACTTTTACTCTATGCGTTCGCATCCCCTTGGGTGCGTTCGCATAGAGTAAATACCTGGACACCAACAAATTGAAGAAAAACCAGATTTTTCATGCATCTTACACCCCGTTAGCTACCCGAAACTCACCCGAGCCCTCGGGTCTCAAAACAAAAAACACACACGACTCCCAAATCATCCTACAGACTTACTCAGGCTTTTACATTACCAAAATATCATCAATATCAAGGAATTAAACTCCAAAATTCATAGAAATTCCTTAAAACCTCATAAAGCTTGATTATTCTGATTTTGATCCGAAACACGTCATTTCAAGTCCTTTATACACCAAATTTCACAGATAAGTCACATAACATATATTAAACCTGTTCCAGGCTCCGGAACCACAATACGGGTCCGGTAACACAGATTTCAAATCAAATTTCATTTTCAAAAGCCTATATTATTTTCAGAAAATAATTTTCCTTTAAAAATTCATTTCTCGGGCTTGGGACCTCGGAATTTGATTCCGGGCATACGCTCCCAGACATAATATCAATGTTTTCACATAAGGCTCCCCGGCTACGCGCCTGGACTGCGCACGCATATCGAGATGAGATTAACGGAGGCTTGTAAGGCCTCAGAACACAGATTTAGCTAGATATACACTGGATGACCTTTTGGGTCATCACAATTTTTTAGTTTTTCTAACAAATGAAGTGAACATATCAAATGATTCATCTTTATATGTCAGAAATAAGGTCCAAGTGAACCTTGAGTAATTATCAACTAGCACCATTACATATTTCTTACCACCTCTGCTCAGAGTTCTCATAGGACCACATAAGTCCATATGAACCAATTCCAACGTCCTGGTGGTACTGACTATTTTCTTGCTTTTGAATGAGGATCTTACCTTCTTCCCCCTTGCACATGCCTCACAAACATTGTCTTCCTTGAACTTAATGTTAGGAAGCCCTACCACTAAGTCCTTAGAGACTAATTTGTTAAGCAAATTCAGACTCGCGTGACCAAGTCTTTTGTGCCAAAGGAGGGGATCACTGTCCAACACGCTTAAGCAAGTGAGTTCATTTTCAGACAGTGTGGACACGTCTATGACATAGATGTTATTATTCTTTTTCCCTGCAAAACAATCTTTTCAGTAAGCAGGTTAATCACAAAACATTTTGTGGAAGTGAAAGCAACCAGGTTACCTCTGTCACACAATTGTGACACACTGATCAGGCTATATTTCAAGCCATCTATCAAGTACACATGTTCAATGGAACGTGTGTCATCATTACCTACCTTACCAACCCCTATAATTTCACCTTTATTTCCATTTCCAAATTAGACATTTCCTCCTTTGAGGTTTTCAAGTGAAAGGAACTGTGACCTTAGGGGGATGCTCCATATCCACACGCAAGCACAATCAATTTAACGTGCTATCAGTTCGCTGTGGTCAGAGTCTAAATATCATAATCCTCCCGGCGTGGTCACAAGCATAACAATACAATCTACCCGGCATGGTCACATGCATAACAACACAAGTCACCCGACATGGTGACACGCACAACAACACAATTCGCTCGGCGTGGCCACGCGCACCTAGTCTAATCATATCACACGGGAGAAAAAAACAAGAATACATGCTAAGTGTAGGCGTAACAAAGTGTGCTATCATTTCTCAAATTGGAAATTTCATCACAGAATAGCAATTATTATGTTCATTCGGAGATTAAACCTCTATGTAACCTCAAACATGTCTCAAATAGTTCACATCAATGTTACAAATGTGAGAAACATCATTAGTTAAAGCTTAACAGTCAATTCTACGCATATTATAGCCTAAGCAGAACTCGAGCATGGATAAATACCCTGGTGTTAGCACATGGGCTCTAAACCCCACACATGTGCGAACCCATAACATGTATCTATCACAAACAATTCAGCAACTAGTTCCTCAACCAAGTTTAGATAAGATACTTACCTTAAACAAACCCACTCACTCCGCTAACAATAACGTAATACTATCAATAAAAGCTTTAGGAATTGATTCTAAATGATGAAGCTAAGATCTTTATCCAATATCAAAAATTCAACCCCAAAGGTCAACCCCGGGCCCACACCTCAGAAACCAACAACATTCACAAATTCGGACCAGCCAATTATTACGAGTTCAACCATATAAAAATCATCCAATTCCAACCACAAATCGCCCCACAAGTCCACAAATTTTACTCTTCAATAACATAGTCCAAAAATCCCCAAGTTCTAACTTTGATTCATGACAAATAGGTGAAATAATCAATGGGTATTCAATATTTATGGACATAAGTGATTAAAAGTCACACACCTCTTCAAATTAGGTGGAAACTACCCCAAAATTCGCCCTAGTCCGAACATCAAAATTCCAAAAATGAGAAAATCAACTAAGCCCTTCGAATTTTAAACTCTGTCCGAAATCTTGCATCTTCGGATAAAATAAGCGCACTTGTGCTTCTTCCTTTGCAGAAAAACATCGCATCTGCGAAGCCCACAAAGGATCCTGACCAGCCACTTCAGCGGCCAAATATCCCGCTTCTACGGATATGCTTCTAATGTCCTACTCACGCTCCTACGAGGCCTTTATGCGGATGCTACCCATACCTGTGGTTCCTGCCCTTCACATCCAAACTCGAATTTTGGTGTTCGATTCGTAGTTCTGGGTGTTATTTTGGTACTTTTATCGCGAGCGAGTTCGTATGATGTTTTTGTACTTGTGTGCATGTTTGGTTTGAAGCCCTGAGGGCTCAGGTGAGTTTCAGATAGGCCACATGATGATTTGGACTTAGAATCATAGTTGGTGCCTTGTATTTCAGGTGTCTGTTGCAGATCTCGTATTGGCTCGCATTTTCGAGCCTCGTATTTGCGAGCCAAGGCATGGCTATGGGTCCTCGCATTTGTGAGGTAAATTTTGCATTTGCGAACTTGCCATTTCTGCTTTTGCGAAGGCATAGTTGCATTTGTGACTCATCAAATTATTGAAGATCTTCGCATTTGCAAAGAAAAGGTCTGCATTTGCGAGGGCATAAGGGTTCGCATATGCGACCAATATATTGTGATTGAAAATACTTGGATTCTGAGAGGAGTTCACAATTGCAACCTCTTTCTCGCAATTGCGAAGTTTGCAATTGCGACGTCTGCTGCTGGGTAAAAGGTGAGTTAGACGGGATTTTCCTCATTCTTCGAAATTTCGAACCCTAGAAACCTTAGAGGTGATTTTCCAAGAACGTTTCTTCCCTAATTTGTTGGTAAGTGATTCTAACATACTTTCTTTCAATTACAAAATATATTTTGTAAGATTTCAACCTAAAATATAGGATTTTTATGGTAAAATTTGGTGATTTTGGTGAAATTACGATTTTTGGTGAAATTGAAGTTTAGACCTCAAATTGAGGTGGGATTACGAAAAAAAATACATAACCGGACTCGGGGGTAAATGGTAATCGGATTTTTGTCCGAATTTTGGGTTTGGACCAAGTGAGCCTGGGAGTTGACTTTTGTTGACTTATTAAAAAATGACCTAAATTGAAACTTTTTCATTTGTGGGTAGTTCCTACGGCTTACTTTGAAACGTTTGGTTGATAATTTTCTAGATTTTGTTAGTTCGGAGGCTTGTTCGAAAGGCAAATCTGTGACTGAGCTATGAGTTTATTTTTTTGGAGCAAGGTAAGTGTCGTGGTTAACCTAGACTCGCGTGATTAGGACTTGTATGCCACAAATGCGAGTTTTGTCTCAGTTCAGTGGCATTATTAGGGCACGTGGTGTCTAGTGAGGCTATTCAGGTGGATTTGAAGAAGATAGAGGTTGTTCAGAATTAGCCCAGACCGTCCTCTGCTACGGTGATTTGGAGCTTTCTCGGAGCGTCCAACACTTGTTCAAAGAGAAATAGCTCAATTTGAGGCAGCGGAGATGGTTGGAGATGCTAAAGGACTATGACATCACTATTCTGTATCATCCAGGGAAGGCCAAGGTGGTGGTCGGTGCCTTGAGTAGGTAGGCGGTAAGTATGGGTAGTCTTGCTTTCGTTCCCTTTTGAGAGAGACCTCTTGCAGTTGGTGTTCATGCTTTGGCCAACTTGTTCGTGAGACTGGATATTTCAGAGCACAGTCAGGTTCTAGCTTGTCTGGTTTCTCGGTCTTCCTTATTTGATCGGATCAGAGAGTGCCAGTATGATGATCCTCATTTGCTTGTCCTCAAGGACATGGTTCAGCACAGTGATGCCTGGGATGCGACAATTGGGGATGATAGGTTATTGAGGATGCATGGTTGGATTTGTGTGCCCAATGTGGATGGGCTACGTGAGTTGATTCTTGAAGAGGCCTACAGTTGTCGGTATTCCATTCATCCGGGTGACGCGAAGATGTATCAGGACTTGGCGTGGCACTATTCTGGAATAGGATGAAGAAGGACATAGTGGGGTTTGTAGCTCGGTGCCTTAACCATCAGCATGTGAAGTATGAGCATCAGAGGGCGGGTTGATTGCTTCCGAGGTTAGAGATTCCAGGGTGGAAGTGGGAGCGGATCACCATGGATTTTGTAGTTGGGCTCCTACGGACTTCGAGGAACTTCGATGCTATTTGGGTGATTGTGGACCAGTTGACCAAGTACTCACACTTCATTCCAATCGGTACCACTTATTCTTTAGAGCAGTTGGCTGTGATTTACATCAGAGAGATTGTTCCCCTTCACAGTGTACCGGTTTCCATCATTTCAGATAGAGGCACACAGTTTACATCCTAGTTTTTGAGGGACGTGCTACAAGATTTTGGTGCTCAGGTTAAGTTGAGCACAACATTTCACCCTCGGATGGAAGGATAGTCCAAGCGCACTATTCAGATGTTGGAGGACATGTTACTCGCCTGTGTCATTGATTTCGGGAGTTCATGGGACCCGATTCTACCGCTTGCGGAGTTTGCTTACAATAACATTTATCAGTAGAGAATCCAGATGGCCCCGTGTGAGGCTTTGTATGGGAGGCGGTGCAGATCTCTAGTGGGTTGGTTTGAGCCTCGTGAGGCTAGGCTTTTGGGTACAGACGTGGTTTAGGATGCATTGGACAAAGTTAAATTGATTCAGAAGCGGCTTCGCACGGCGGAAACTATAAAGAAGAGCTATGCCGACAGGAAGGTCCGTGATGTATTTTACATGGTTGGGGAGAAGGTTCTGCTGAAGGTTTCACCCATGACGGGTGTTACAAGGTTCGGGAAGATGGGCAAGTTGAGCCCTCGGTTCATTGGGTCGTTTGAGGTACTTTAGAGGACTGGGGAGGTGGCTTACAATCTTGCCTTGCCACCTAGCTTGTTGAGTGTTCATCTAGTATTTAATGTTTCTATGCTTTGAATGTATGTCGGCGATCCATCTCATGTTTAGGATTTCAGCAGGGGTGAGTTGGATGGTGATTTGACTTATGACGTTGAGCCGGTGGCTATTCCCGGTCGGCAGGTTCAGAAGTTGAGGTCAAAGTAGCTTCAGTGAAGGTGCAATGGAGATGTCGACCAGTTGAGGGAGACCGAGCGGGGTATGCGGAGCAAATATCCACACGTATACGAGACTCCAAGTATGTTTATTTAACCATTCAAGAACGAACATTAGTTTAAGAGTGAGAGGATGTAAATACCTGGCCAGTCATTTCAAGAGTTGTAGCATGGTTTCCCCATTTTCTAATAATTTGGTGCTTTACTATTGTTTTATGACTTATCAGGGTAGTTGTTTCGGGCTCGGAAGGATTTCGGAATGAATTGAGACACTTATTCTCGCAATTGAAAGCTTAAGTTGGAAAATTTGACCGGATGTTGACTTAAGCGTAAACGACCCCTTATTTAAGTTTTGATTCTTTCGTTAGCTCCGTTGAGTGAATTTGTGCTTAAAAGCTCTTCCAGATTGTGTTTTGGAGGTCTGTAGTAAAATCAGGCTTGAAATGGAGAAAATTGGAATTTTGAAAGTTTGACCGCGGGTGGAATTTTTGACATCGAGGTCGGATTCTGATACCTGAAGTTGGAGTAGGTTCGTGGTGTCATTTTTGACCTGTGTGCAAAATTTGAGGTCAGTCGGACGTTGTTTGATAGGTTTCGGCGTCGTTCGTTGAATTTGGAAGTTCCAAAGTTCATTAGGCTTGACTGGGGTGCAATTCGTATTTTTGATGTTGTTTCAGGTGATTTGAAGGTTCGACTAAGTTCGTATGTGGTTGTAAGATGTGTTGGTATGTTTGGTCGAGGTCCCGAGGGCCTCAGGTTGATTTCGACTGATTAATGGATCGAGTTTTAAAGTTGTAAGGCTGATGAAGAATTTCCACTGCTGGTGTAATCGCACCTGCGGAGTGGGGACCGTAGGTACCCGCAAAAGCGTAATAGGACTCGCAGAAGCGGCCAAGAAAGATATGAGCAGAGGCCATAAGTGTGAATATTGTCCCGCACCTGCGTGGCCGTAGAAGCGGGGAGATTGAGCGCAGATGCAGTAAGGTGCACGGGTGCGATGAACAGTTCTGCACCTGTGGTTGAGCAGATACAGGAAATGCATCGCAGAAGCGGAGACAGCTGGGTTAGGTTACTTCCACAGAAGCGGAGTTTCAACCTCAAAGCGGGACAACCGAAGCAATATTTTGGACCGAAAATGTGGTTTGACTAGGAAGAACATATAAAAGCAAGGGTTCGCGATTTTTTCTTCAATTTCACATTTTAAGGTCGAAGTTTTGAGGTTTTTGAGAGGATTTTCAAGGGGATTCTTGAAGTAAGCTCCCTATGCCCATTTTCTTTCCTGAATAATTATGTTTCCTCACTGATTTTCCATCTAGTTGGTGTGTTTTTTAGGTGAAATTTGGGGGTTTGAGACTAGGGATTTGGAGAGTTAATTTGAGGATTTGAATGGACATATGATGCAGGATTTCTATACATTTTGTACGGTTATAATCGTGAGTGAATGTGTGATGACCCAAAAGGTCATCCTAATGTAATTCTAGCTAAATCTGTGTTCCGAGGCCCCGAAAGCCTCCGTTAATCTCACCTCGATATGCGTGTGCAGCCCGGGCGTGTAGCGGGGAAGTCCTTATGTTGAAATTTGATGAAAATGGAATTTTATGATAATTAAATGAATAAAATTGACTTTGGTCAACATTTTTGGTAAACGGACCCAGACCTATGATTTGATGGCCCAGGAGGGTCCATAGGAAAATATGGGACTTGGGCGTATGCCCGGAATCGAATTCCGAGGTCCCAAGCCCGAGAAATAAATTTTTAAAGAAAATTGTTTTCTGAAAATAATAAAGAATTTTGAAAATGAATTATTATGTGAGAACCACCTTACCGGGCCCGTATTATGGTTCCGGAGCCCGGAACATGTTTATTATATGTTATGTGACTTATCAGTGAAGTTTGGTGTAAAACGGACTTGGAATGACGTGTTTCGGATCAAAATTGGTAAAATTAAGCTTTATGAAGTTCTAAGAAAATTCTATGAGTTTTAAGGTTTAATTCCTTGTTTTTGACGATATTTTGGTGATGTAAAAGCTTGAATAAGTCCGTAGGATGATTTGGGAGTCGTGTGTATTCTTGGTTTTGAGCCCCGAGGGCTCGGGTGAGTTTCGGGTAGGCGTCGGGGTGTTAACATGTTAGAAAAATCTGGTTTTTTTTTGTGGCTGTTGCTAGTGTTTCAGGTTTTGCTCTATGCGATCGCGTAGGTCCCTCTGCGGTCGCATAGAGATAGGTGAAGGGGGAGGTCAGTTCCTCTATGCGATCGCATAGCACTGTTCGCGATCGCATAGAGGTATAGGATGTCTGGGCGGGGGCTGGCTAGGTACTCTACGCGATCGCAAGGTCTAGTTCGCGATCGCACAGGGTGGGGTCCTTGGGCTATGCGATCGCAATCACTTCTTCGAGATCGCAGTGAGGGGGGATCCCAGGCTCTTCTTCGCAATCACATTCTTTCAGTCGCGATCGCAGTGCGTGGGAACAAGACTCTCCGCGATCGCAATCCCATTCCCGCGATCGCGATGCACATTTTCGCCCAGTTATTTAAAAAGGCCAAAAACAGAATGTTCATTACGGGAATTCCATATTTTGCACCATCTTCTTTCTCTCCAAGCCCCATTGACGACCTCTAAGCCCTTCTACCTCCATAATCACTTGGGTAAGTGACTTTCACTCTAAATACTTCCATTTTCCTTCATCAAGCAATAGAATCTAGGTCTAAATCATGAAATCAAAGTAGAAATTTAGGGATTTTAGGTAGAGTTGGGTTTTTGAGAATTTTGGGTGATTCAACCTCAATTTGGGGTCGAATCTTAAAACAAATTATATATTCTAACTCGTGGGGTTATGGGTGATCGGGTTTTTGTCCGAACCTCGTGTTTGGACCAAGCGGGCCCGGGGCCAAATTTTGGAATCTTAGGAAGAATTCTTTGAAATAAATAATTAGGCTATAGGTTTGATTTATTGATCCATTATTGATATACTTGGGTTGATTATGTCTAGATAATACCGTTCCGGAGTCGGATTCTAAAGGAAAGGCTGTGATTGAGGCTTGACTTGCATTTTCGGAGCCGAGGTAAGTGTTTGACCTAACCTTAGCTTGAGGGATTAGGTATAGAGTCTTATTTGCTATGTGTAATTCATGTCCAACATATAGTCGTGGTGACGAGTGCATATATGTTGCGGTCAAGCATGCCCGTGAGTCAATTGTGATGAAACTTACTGTGTTCTTAATATTCTCCGCACTATGAGTAATTGGTGATTTAGAAGTGATGCCTTGATGTTGTTTCATGACGCGGGGAGTTATTGAGTTATTTGTTCAGTTGAGGCTTACACTGTTGAAATTGTATTTCTGATGCGAGGTTGGTTATAGCTGAGACCCTTGTCGGGCATTTGTTGAGTTTGTAATTGATGATTTCTCCTTGCCGGGACAATAGAACTGTATTGAGTATTTCCATGCACTTGAGACTGCTTAGTGTTGACTTTTACATTATATTGTTGCTTTGTTTATTATTTGCGCGCACGAGGGGACATTCCGTGCCGAGTGTTATTATATATGCACGAGGGGGCATTCCGTGCCGAGTGATTGTGAGGTTATGCACGAGGGGACATGCCGTGCTTTTTGTTGTTCATTATCTGTTTTGAGAAGTTAAATTCCTGCCTTTATCTTTACATTTCAGTTATTACCTATTCTACCGTACAAGCATTTTTGTTGCCCCTTTTACCCCCAGCATGTTCTCCCCGTATCTGTCTTACTTGCTTATTTCCGTCGACATTCTCCTGTTATTATATAGAATTGCACAGGTACATATATTGTTTTCGGTCCTAGCCTCGTCACTACTTCGCAGAGGTTAGGTTCGGCACGTACTCAGTACATGGGGTCGGTTGTACTGATGCTACACCTGCACTTCTTTATATTGTGTAGACTATGCAGCCGGACCCGGTGATCACTGACGGTCGGAGCATCTCATCAGTTCATACAGGAGACATCGAGGTAGACCCGCAGACGTTCGTGGGCCTTGGCGTCACCTTCTACTCTTCACTTTCAGCTCTGTCTTACTTTATATTTCAAAGACAGTCCTATGTACTTGTTTTCAGACCTTTGTTTTTAGTAATCTCTTAGATAGTTCGTGAGTATGTGACACCAGTTCTGGGATTTGTATATGAGTTTTACTTCGAAATTGCTATGTTATTTTTGGCTATTTATTAACCTTCATATTGTTGACCATCGATGCTTTAGTTATCTTATCTGTGTTGGTTGTTAGTGAATTTTATCTAGTTCAAACGTGGGCTTGTCTAGCAGGTTCAACGTTAGACGCAGTCATGGCCCGAAGGTGGGATTTTGGGTCGTGACAATGGGCCTTCGCGTTTTGTGAGTTTTAACAGATTTCGAGTCATGGTCTCGAAGGTCGGGTTTGAGCCCATTTCGAATTTTGAGCTATAAATTCTGTAATTCCTTGTAGAATTGATTCCTTTATCCCGTGTTGATTGTATTGTACTTATCATGGCTAGATTCGAGACATTTGGAGGCCGATTCACAAGGCAAAGCCATACTGGAGTAGAGTTTTTCTCGGATTGAGGTAAGTAGCAGTTTAAACCTGGTCCGAGGGCATGAAACCCCGGATTTTGAGGTATGTGACAGGTTTGGAGGTGACGCATATGCTAGGTGATGGGCGTGTGGGTGTGCACCATAGGAATTGGGACTTGATCCATTCCGTGTAACTTAAAGTTGCTAACTATATACTCTCCCTTTATTATAGAAATTTGACTGTAAATCATGTTATAAATCATGCTTAGGTTATGTGATGATACTATTGGGACCCGCAAAGGTCGTGTACTTGTTGAATTTCTTGCTAATTTCTCCCTTGTACTTAGTCACGGTTTTACTTGCGTATCGTATCTCTGTCTCTTTTTGTTTCTTGTTGATACATTATATTATCTATGTTTGGGCTGATTATTATGATTTTTGAGAGCCCAAGAGACTGGAGAGGTTGGTTACTGAGTTAAGGCCTGAATGCCGAGTTGTGAGATATATATCTATATATGGAACATGTTGCACGCGCAACGAGCCTTAGCGCTATATATATATATATATATATACGGATTGGGTTGCACGCCGCAACAAGCCTTATTGTTATTTATATATTATGGGATCAGGCTGCATGCCGCAGCGATATAACGTTTGCGCTAAAGGAGCCCTTCCGGAGTCTGTACACCCTCAGTGAGCGCATTTACCTATTGAGTGTGAGTGTTGAGGGCTGAGAGCCGAGTGATGAACTATTGAGAAAGACTAAGTGACTGTTGCCCTGAGAGGCGGTATTTTCTTTCATTGTTGTTGCACATAGCTGTTATATGTCATTGTTTTGAAGAGGGATATTATATCCATATTTTACTTGAACTTGGCATGTTTAAATTGATTTGACTTAAATTGCCGAATTTGAAAGCATGTCTTTTTTCTTATTGAGATTACTAAAAATGAACTTTAATTGTTTAGCTCGTCACTATCTTTCAGTTCCTTATTTAATATTGTTACTTACTGAGTTAGTTGTACTCACGCTACACCTGCACTTCGTGTGTAGATCCAGGTCTTTCCATACATGGTGGCCTTGATATCGTCCATGGTCAATCTTTGGAGATTACGAGGTAGCTGCCCGGCGTTCGCAGTCCTTGTATTTTTCTTATTTGTATTTGATCTAGACTTTCGTAGACATTTCTTTTGTAGACTGGTGATGTATAGATGCTCATGAGCTCAGTGACACTCCAATTTGGGAGTTATTTTCCGCACTGGTGTTTGGATTGTTACCCCGTTTTATGAAAGCTTTAGTTATTTAAAATTTCTGGATTCATTTTCTGTTAAATGTAGATAGTATTTTGGAAATGTCGTCTTGCCTAGTACTATGATAGGCGCCAATGCAACATGTTAGGATTTGGGTCATGACCGTTTTGAAAGATCATTAGTAGGGAAAATGATGTTTGGAGAGTGTTGAAAGAAAATCAAATAAAATACAAAAAAGAAGAAGAAAAAAATAGAAAATACACCTCATATTCCTCTTATCCGAGCTAGTGAATGCATAATTGTGTTTAAATAAGAAGAGCCAAATTGTATATGGTTTCGTGGCATTGGTTGAATTGGTCATGAAAAATGTGTATTTGAAAGTTAAGTGTAGTGTATTAAACTTCTTAGTAGGGTTAGTCACTATACCCAAATGTATCCTACCCATCACTTAGCCTACATTACAACCTTTAAAGACTTAATTGACCCTATACTTTGCAAGCTCACATTAGTATAGATATACACTATAGGCAAGACTATGGTTCAACCTTGGATGTAGATGAGTTCTTTTTTAGAGTGAGTGAATGCTTTCGATTTGAAAGTCCTTAAAGTATACTTGAATGCATATTTGAGTGTGTGGACTAATTTCTCTCATTGATTGTGGTGAGAGCACATGATTTACAAAGGATTGGTAAAGTCAAGGCATTTTGAGTTGACACAAGAAGTGAGCCATAGTAGGGAATGTATTGGAGTCATCTTTTGATGTTTGGATGTTAGAAGAAGTCGCAAAAATATTTTAAATAGTCTTGGCATGAGTCTAGTTTTGAAGAAAGATGTCAACAATTCTTATGTTGGGTTCTAAGTGTTGGTATAAACCATTGTCATTGGTGTGATGTTTGAGTAATATATGTTGAAATGCGTTTCTTGCAATTCTTCTTAATTTTGAAAGTTGCTCGAGAACGAGGAAGATTTTAAGTATGGGGTATTGATAAACGGCTAAAAATGCATTACTTTCGGTGTACTTTCATCTCATAACTTGTGTGGTTGCGGGCGGTTATGTGATTTTTTGTAGTAAATTATGCTCATTACGTGCATTCTTATGTGTAGGAGCAAGTTGGACGAATGGTGAGCAAAAGAAGTTGATTGGGACCAAAAGACAAAAGAACTTTGCTCGTTCACTCTCGTGCGCACACGAGAGAGTGAATGAGCTAGCTGAGGAAAGCTTAAAAAAAATAGCAAACTAAGATAAAAAGGTGTGGAAGTGCACAAGTGATTCTGGAGGAAAAGAAAAAGAGAAATACTCCGTTCTTTCACTAGTTGAAGCTTTTAATGCTCAACAAGCTAATATTATGGATAGTAACCAGGGGCAATGTGCATTAGATACAATATTGAGGTGCCAATGGAGGGGTCTCGCGTAGAACACCAACACACTAACCAACTAGAATTTGATGATGTCAATGTTGAAGAAGTGATAGTAGAGTCAAGCAAGGACATTGAGGATACAAATTTAGTTGACTCTAGGGTAATATTTATTGAGGAGGTTGAAAATCTTGAAGATCAAGTACTTGACGAGGGATCGATATCGACACTTAATAGAGGTCAATCGTGTATATACACTACCTAGGTCGTACGACCCAACCCACAGGAATAGGGAAACTCTTTGGACTACCGAACATAAAATTTCCAATCCCAATATAAGCCCATAAAGGAACATATATTTCTATCAATAATTAATTATTCCACAAAAAACTTTAAGTAAGGGAGCTAGGTCTAACATAAGCTCTAATCAAGTTTCACTTATTAATGGAAGTGATTAAACTAACAAGTTGAGTTCAAATTGTACAATTATGGCATGATAAAGTCCTATGTCTGCCTGGACATAATATGGTTTTAGCTAGGTACGGACTATCGTCAGTTCCTGCGTATGTAACAACCATGAATTATTAGCAAATGATAATTTAAACACACATGGGGTTAATTCCCTCTTTTAAGGTTAGACAAGAGACTTACCTCGTTTCCAAGTCTTCTTCTCGGTCCAGAAATAATTCTATTAGTCTCAAATCGGTGTCGATCAATCTGAAACTAGCCAAAGCTCGTACAAACTGATCAATATATTCTCAAAAATTCATAATTTAACTATTAGACTAATAACCCAACCCAATTTAGAAGGTTCCTAAAATTCTCCCCCGGTCCCACATACCTAGTTTCCGGGAATTTTTGTAAATAAATGTAACCCATAACCTCAGGAGCACAAATATATAATTTTTACTCAATTCCATAATCATTTTCGTAGTCTAATCTCATTTTTGCGAAAACCTATGTTTTTCAAGAAAATCCTAATATTTTCACAATTTACATGTTAAAATCTACCCATAATCTACGTTAAACTCACATTATGTAAGGATTACTTACCTCAAAGTGCAAGGTGAAAAACCCCCCTCCAAAGAGCTCTAAAATCGCCTACAAGGTTAGAGAAATGAACAAAATGAGCCAAACTCTCATTTTTTAATTAAGTCACTGCCCGCGTCTCCCTCCTTCGAGATGGGGAAAATGCCCCCTCAACGCAAATGCGATCCACCTTTCGCATACGCGAAGGGCATTTGACTTTCTAAATTCCTTAGGCCCGGGGCTTCTACATGAATGCGAATAGGGGATCGAGAACACGGAGGCCGATGTCCTGAAGCTTCGCGATCGCCACTCTGGTATCGCGAACGCATAGAAAAAAGCCCCAGCCCCTATTTCCTTCATCGTGAAAACGAAGCCTTCTCCGCGTTCGCAGAGAAGGAAACTAGATCATGAAAATGCAACAACTTAAACTTAGCTCCGGGTGGTGTGAAACTCATCTGAGCCACCCAGGACCCCGTCCAACTGCACCAACAAGTTTATAAACATAATACTGACCTTATCGAACTCTCGAAACACGTAAAACAACATCCAAACTAAGAATCACGCCCCAAAACCCAATTAATTAACTTATGAACTTCAAACTTCTTCAACTAGCTCCGAACACATCAAATCATACTTAAACAACCCAGAATGACGCCAAATTTTGCTTACAAGTCATAAATCACCATACGGACCTATTATCAGGCTGGGAATCCTAAAAGGGCCTTGATAACACCAAAGTCTACTTCAAAAAAAATTTAAAGAACTTGAAAACCATCAATGCGCCAACTTCCAACATTAGTTCTAGAACGCTCACGGTTCACCCGAAACTCGATACGAACAAACGTTCAAGTCCAATATTATCATACAAACCTATTGGAACCATAAACTCCTAGTTTTGAGATCGTTTACTCAAAATATTGACTTAAGTCAAACTTGGCAATATTAGGCCATTGTTAAGGAACTAAGTGTTCCTATTTCAACCAGAACCCTTCCAAAACCAAACCAAGCATCCCCGCAAGTCATAAAATAATAAAAGCATATATGGGGAGTATTAATTATGGGAACGGGGATCTAGAAAGAAAAATAATTGGTCGGATCGTTTGATTCTCCACCTCTAAAACAAACGTTTGTCCTCGAATGGGTCTAAAATCATAGAAGGAGTGCCGAATAAATGTGGATATCTACTTCGCATGTCCTGCTTAGTCTCCCAAGTTTCCGCCTTGACTGGTTGACCCCTTCCACTAGACCTTTTCCATAGAAATCTTCTTAGACCTCAACTGGCGAACCTACCTGTCAACAATGGAACTGGATCCTCCTCATAACTCACGATCTCATCTAGTTGAATCGTCTTGTGGTCTAGCACATGCGACTAGTTGGCATGGCACTTCCAGAGCATAGACACATAGAAAACCGGATGAACTGCCGATAGAATGGGAGGCAAAGAAAGCTCATAAGCAACCTCCCCAACTTGGCTCAACACCGAAAATTTGCCAATAAAGCTCGCACTCAGCTTGCCTTACTTTCCGAACCTCATCATACCCTTCATCGGCGAGACTTTCAAGAGAACCTTCTCGCCCAATATAATTGATAAATCATGCGCCTTTTGATTCATGTAAATCTCGATGGAGCCTCAAATGTAGACATCGCGATGCTGGACTGATAGCTATTGTTGTAAGCAATCTCGGCCAAAGGAAAAAATCACTCCCACTACCCTCCAAAGTGAAGCACACATACTTTGAGCATATCCTCCAAAATCTTAATTGTCCGCTCCGATTGTCGGTCAGTCTGCAGATGAAAGGCTGTGTTAAGCTCTACTCGGGTACCCTATTCGCTCTTTATTGCTCTCCAGAAATGCGAAGTGAACTGAGGGCCTCTATGTGAAATGATGGAAATAGGCACACCATGCAACCAGATGATCTCCTGAATATAAATTTTTGTCAACCTCTCCGAAGAGTACGTAGTCACAGCCAGAATAAAGTGTGCCAATTTTCTCACGCCCCAAAATCGAGGGACACGACCGGCGCCAAACCGGATGAACCTAGTCAAGCGAACCTGGATTGCCTTTCCTACTCAACGTATAACCCCGTCTTCATAACAAACATTATTTCATGCGAGTTAGCCGAATTTAGATTCAAAGTACATTTTACAACACAATTCCATTTTCCTCTTTTAGCATTTCAACGATTGATATCCAAACGTACATAATACGTACAAAACTTTCCAACATGAACCACATTTTTCGAGTACGTACAGTTACTACCCAAAAATATATACATACACCCACATCATGTCTACGGAGCCTCTACGAATACTAGGGGTTTTACATAACTTGCCGGCGACAAGGCACCGGCTATACCTTTACAACATAAGCAAAAGAGGGTGGTATAATCCACACACGACCCCGAGGAGAAGAGGGCCTCACCACAACTGTTGAAGAGATGAAGAGGAGGCACCACTAACGGCGGGCTGAGCTGCCTGCTATGGAACCACCTACATCCATATAAATGATGTAGCGCCCCCGGCAAAAGGGACGTTAGTACTGTGGAATAGTAGTAGTATGTATGAACAAACTTTACCCTAAGTATAATCAAGCAATACACAAATAAGAGATAGTTAATAAACCAACAAGTATTGTACAGAAACATAAACAACCCAAAATCAAGAGTTGCACAGATTCGCCTTTCAATACCACCATATTCAAGAGTTTCACAGATTCTCATTTAAATACCACCATATTCAAGAGTTTCACAGATTCTCATTTCAACATAATCACATTCCATCCTTATTACCTCGGCCACCCTTATTACCTCTTCCACCCTTATTACCTCACTCACCCTTATTATCCCGTGTTGCGGCGTGCAACCTGATCCTATCAGAAAATCACGTTTCATAACAACAATCACCAACAGTTAAATCATAAGGATCTTCATTACAAGGAACACAAGTTTATATCAACAATTCACCATACAGGCTCAAGGCACAATGATTCTTACCAAGTAGTAATTCATGTACACGGTATTGCCATTATTGTTCAACTCAATTACATCATTTTGCAATACCCTTTTTCATTACTTACCACGCACGATTTTTAGCCATTATATACATTCCCATGCTTGTTCACATTAACATTCTTTCATTCATTAACACATACTTTCATATCGATGCCCTCGAGCATTTATGAGCTTTGCACATAATAAGATAGGCACTACAAACCACTTTTCACAATCTTAACTAGCATAGTAGTCAGCAAGAAATTAAGAGAGTCAAATATTATGCATCAACACAATTGAACAGTCAATTCATATTTTCTCAAACAAGGTACACATACCCTATGCTCGGACACCAACAAGAGGATTCTACAAAGGTTAAAGTTAGCCATACATACATTGTGTCGAATTTTCCCTTTTTAATTTCTATCACAAATCACCGGACCATCAAGAAAGGTCAATCTAATTCATAATGTAACACATTCATCTTAGAATTGGGAATCATGAACACAATTCGTACTTGCTTAGGCATTTTATCGAATGCTATGTGAACCCTTAGATTACCAACCCCTTCTTTGTGATTATTTATTCTAACCCACTTCCTTTTAATAGATTGGGACAATTAATGGACATGCATGCAAGGTTCTTCACTTTTATCTTCAAGAACTCCTTTAGGGAAGTTCTACCTATTAACCAAAATCTAGAAATTTAAGGAAAATGGGGCAGGGACTTACCTCTTGGAGTGAAGAAGATGACAATAACTCGAAAATTTCTGGGCTTGAGCGATTTTTGACAAAGCAATTGGATGATTGTTGAAACCCTCTCTTTCAAGAACTCTCTTTTTCTCTCTCTATTCTTAGTCAGAAAATGGTTAAAAATGAAGGGGAGGGGTGTTTTATTGAACATGGGGTCGGGTTTTAAAATTAGAAATTAGGAGCCCCGACACGGAATCGCATTCCTGCTATGCGGTCTGCTTTTTTGTCGCATAATGGTCCTCAAAATGGGCTAAAACTGGAAACAATCTGCCCAGGTATGCGGTCCGCATACCTGTTATTTTATCGCATAGTGCGTCGCATAACGCGCAATACTTGGAAAATTTTATTTTTGAAATTCCGGGGTACTTTTAAAACAAAATAGGTCCATTTTAAAAATTTCTACAGTTATACACCACGAAGACCTATTCGGGCATTATTTTACACATGAAATTTTACGGGTCTTTACATCCTATCCCACTTAAAATCATTCGTCCTCGAATGAGGATCAGAAAGTCAATAACCTTGTTACCTCAACAAGTTGCATATATTCAATTACTTCCACATGCCATATACACTTCAATTAGTCATTACCAATCTACACTTCTATTAATCATTTAACCACCACACGAGTTTCACAAAATTTCACTTACTCCGACAGTTTGCACATAATTCAGTTATCCCATCAAGTCATATACAATTCAATAGCTTCAACCTGCTTATACCTAATTCAGTTAACACCACCACTTGCATATCATCTAACTACCACATGAATTGCACATAAATTTAGCTTACTTCAAAGAGCTACAAATTACCCAAACAATCACAATGTTACTCAATTATGGAACAACTTTGAGATGTTACAATAATAAGGAAAATCAAGAGAGTGAGGTGTTTTTACACAAGACCACACACAAAGGGGTATTCACTTAGAGATGGTGATTCTCGCGATCACTACTAGACTTGTTCAAATAAATGGGGATATTTTTCTTTCAATTCAT
The DNA here is from genome assembly GCA_005239495.1 of Nicotiana undulata. NCBI lineage: Eukaryota > Viridiplantae > Streptophyta > Magnoliopsida > Solanales > Solanaceae > Nicotiana > Nicotiana undulata. The sequence continues at coordinate 19,067 of ML289589.1, forward strand.
TTTCTGCTTCCCACATGGTTTCCTCGACTTGTTGACTTCGCCACAACACTTTAACTGAAGCAATCTTTTTGTTCCTCAACCTACGGACTTGCCTATCAATAATAGCAACTGGAACCTCTTCGTACGATAATTCTTCATTATCCTCAATAGTCTGAATTGGCACGATGGCGGATGGATCTCTAACCACTTTCTTCAACATAGACATATGGAACACCGGATGCACTAATGACATTTCAGGGGGCAATTCCAGCCTATACGCGACTTGGCCTATCCTTTGAGCGATCCGATAGGCCCGACATACCTAGGGTTCAATTTCCCTTTCTTCCTAAATCGCATCGCCCTTTTCATGGGAGATACCTTCAAGAATACCCAATCATCTACTTGAAACTCTAAATCCCTACGACGAACATCCGCATAGGATTTCTGACGACCCTGAGCAATTTTCATCCTCTCCTTAATGACTCTAACTTTTTCCATAGATTGGTGCACAAGACCTGGTCCTAACAATTCTGCCTCACTGACCTCAAACCATCCGATCAGAGACCTACATCTCTTTCCGTACAATGCCTCAAATGGGGCCATCTGAATACTAGCATGAAAGCTGTTATTGTAAGCAAATTCTATAAGTGGCAAGTAATCATCCCAGCTACCCTGGAAATCCAAAACACAAGCCCGTAACATATCCTCAAGCATTTGAATAGTCCGCTCCGCTTGACCGTCCGTCTGCGGGTGGAAAGTTATGCTGGGATTTACCTGAGTACCCAAACCTTGCTGAAACTTCCTCCAAAAAATAGCTGTGAACTGGGCCTGTCAATCCGAGATAATAGAAACTGGAGTTCCATGAAGTCTGACTATTTCCTTGATATACAACTGAGCGTACTGTTCTGCAGTATCGGTGGACTTGACTAGCAAGAAGTGATCTGATTTCGTGAGTCGATCCACTATCATCCAAATTGAGTCGAACTTGCGCTGAGTGCGAGGTAACCCCACCGCGAAGTCCATATTGATCATCTCCCATTTCCACATCGGTATTTCCATAAGCTGAGTCAACCAACCGGGCCTCAGATGCTCGCCCTTCACCTACTGACAATTCGGACAACTAGCCACAAAGTCCGCCACGCCCTTTTTTATACTACCCCACCAATAAATCTCCTTGAGATCTTGATACATTTTCGTAGAACCTGGGTGAACAGAATACCTGAAATTATTAGCCTATGCCATCACTCTTTCTCGGAGTTCATCCATATCTGGAACACACAATCTCCCTTGACACCGCAAGACACCGTTATCATTGCCGAGTGAAAAAGCTGAAATCTTGTGATTCAGAATTTCTTCCCTCAATTGTATCAATGTTGGGTCTCTGAGTTGCTTTTCCTTGACTTCCGCTACAAGCGAGGGCTCCGCTCCATTACGCACCACGACATTCCCCTCACCTGAGGTCGAAAGACTGACCCCAAGACTGGCCAATTGATAAACCTCCCGAGCCAAAGGCCTCTGACCGGCCTACAAATGTGCCAAGCTACCCATGGATTTCCGACTAAGAGCGTCGACTACCACATTCGCCTTTCCTGGATGGTACAAAATATTCATATCGTAATCTTTGAGCAATTCTAACCACCTTCGCTGCCTTAAATTTAACTCCTTCTGCTTGAATAGGTACTGAATACTCTTGTGGTGTGTGAACACGTCCACATGGACCCCATAAAGATAATGTCGCCAAATATTCAATGCAAACACAATGGTTGCGAGCTCCAAATCATGCATCGGATAATGCTTCTCGTGATTCTTGAGCTGCCTTGAAACATACACTATAACTTTACCACACTGCATGAACACACACCCCAAACCAACTCTCAAAGCATCACAATAAACCACAAATCCCTCCGAACCTTCTGGCAAGGTCAAACACTGGTGCGGAAGTCAATCTCGACTTCAATTCCTGAAAACTCTTTTCACAAGTATCGGACCACTGAAACTTAACTGCTTTCTGCGTCAGCTTAGTTAATAGGGAGGCGAGGGTAGAGAATCCCTCCACAAACCTCCAATAATACCCAACTAGACCTAAGAAAGTGCGAATCCCTTACGGGGTCGTTGGCCTAGGACAATCCTTTACTGCTACAATCTTGTGGGGATCAACCCGAATCTCCTCCCTGGAAAAAACATGGCCCAAAAAGGCGACTGATTCTAGCCAAAACTCACATTTTGAAAACATTGCATAGAATTGGTGCTGATGAAGAGTCTGCAGAACTGCCTTGAGGCAATGGGTATTTATTCTTAATGGTGACCTTGTTGAGCTTCCGATAATCAACGCATATCCGAAGCGATCCATCCTTCTTTCTGACAAAAAGGACATGTGCGCCCCAAGGCGACACACTTGGCCGAATGAAACCCTTTTCTAATAGATCTTTCAATTGCTCCTTTAACACTCTCAATTCTGCTGGTGCCATTCTGTAAGGTGGAATAGATATTGGTTGCGTATCTGGCAATACATCAATCCCGAAATCAATCTCTCTATCTGGCGGAATTCCAGGAAGCTCATCCGGAAACACTTCAAGAAACTCCTTCACAACCGGCACGGACTCGGGAGCAGGCACCTTAGAGGTGGTGTCCACCACCCGGACCAAATGATAGATGCACCCCTTCCTTGTGATCTTGGAGGCCTTAAGATATGAAATAAACCTACCCCTCAGCACAACCTCATTCCCTTTCCACTCAATAACTGGTTCATTAGGAAACTGGAGCCTCATAGTTCTGGTTCGACAGTCGAGTTTAGCAAAGCGCGAATAGTGCCAATCCATCCCCATGATTACATCAAAATCTAGCATCCCTAGCTCGATAAGATCAGCCGTGGTATCCGGACCACATACCGAGATGACACAATTCCTATATACTTGTGCGGCCGTAATAGAATCACTAACCGGAGTCGACACAGAGAACGGCTCATGAAGTTGTTCGGGTTCTATCCCAAAGCTTGTAGCAATAAATGGAGTAACATATGATAATGAAGATCCGGGATCAATAAGGGCATAAACATCATGGGTTTGAACAACCAGAATACCTGTGACAACATCTGGAGAAGCCTCGGCGCTCTGGAAACCATTCAAAGCATAAAACCGGTTGGGTCCCCCTTGACCCTGAGCTCTACCCCTAGCTGCTCCGCGCCCTGTTGGTGTTAGAGGGCGTGCTGAGGACGTAGCTGCTGATGAACTGGAGGGCTGAGTAGTACTCCTACCTTTGCCCTGACTAGGCCCATGATAATCTCGCTGAACATGGCCCCTCACTCTGCATCTATAGCATACCAAAATATCTATGTAGCAAGGCTCAGTATGAAATCTCCCACACTTAGGGCATGGGACCCTCCGCTGCTGCTGGAACCTCCCACCTGAACGACCCGACTGAGGGAACCTCCTCCTATCTAAACCGGGTCCAAAATGACCTCCCTGCTGATAACTGTGCCGTGATGACGACGCACTGGCTGAGGACTGAGCATATGACTGTGATGGCCCTAAAGACCCTCTGCCTGGGGTTGACCTCCCACCTGCAACTGAGCTCCCAGGGTTGCCCGCTGACCGGGCCCTACTACCTCTCTCTCTCTCCGTTCTTATTTTCAATTTACGGGCGCCTCTGTCGCCTGGGCAAAACCCACAATCTTACCATAGTTCATATCTGGATCAAAGCAGCTGTAGCAGCCTCATTGACAACCAAGGGACCAAGGCCCTGAACAAACTCTGGCCTCCATAGTCGGCATCATGTGGGTAGCATACTTGGACAAGCGCACAAACTCCATATGGTACTCCCACACACTCATGTGGCCCTGCTTAAGCACCTCAAACTCTGCATCACGTGCTTCCATAGTCTCGGCATGCAAGAAATGATCCATAAAAGTATCTACCAACTCAACCCACCTCGGTGAAGGGCTCTCCTCTCCACGGGAACTCTCCCACATCTCAAACCATGAATATGATGTTCCCTTTAGACGATAGGAAGCTAACTCTACTCCCTTTGTTTCAGTAGCCTTCATAACCCTGAGAGTCTTGTACATTTCATCTACGAAATCTTGAGGATCGGCCTCCGGGTCGGTGCCTGTGAACTCTGGAGGGGCTAACCGCAGAAAATGGTTGACTCTTGAACCTGAAGAATCCCCTTGCTCGCTAGAAGGCACATGGGCAGCACTAGATCTTTGGGCTTGCGAGGCCACTAACTGGGTCAACATCTGAATAGCTCCCCTGAGGTCCCCATCAGAAATACTGGGACTGGAAGCTGGATTTGAGGAAGGGTCAGGAACATCAGCGGAAGGGATTTCAGTACCCTCCGCTGGAGCAGGAATATGGATAGATTGGCCTGGCACGGAGGAGTCAAGCAGATTCAAGGTCGGGGAATCATTCTCACTTGCACCATCAGATGAAAGATTTATGGCCACACTTGGGGTGGCATTGGCCTCTAGGCCGAGTCGAGCTCTCTTCTTGGGCGCCATTTACTGAAAATTAGGACAGTGCACGAATTATATAGAGACTTTCTCACCTTTCACTTCATCGCACGATACAGAGTAACAATGAATGGGTAATTTCCTAAACGTCCATGCAACCCCCTACTTATAGATGTTGTCGACAACACACAGATAAGAAGGGCTCTACTAGACATGGCTCTGAGACATCCTAGGACACTTTTAAAACCTTAGGCTCTGATACCAAGTTTGTCACGCCCAAAAATCGAGGGACGAGACGGCGCCTAACCGAATAAACCCAGTCAAGCGGACCTAGATTGCCTTTCCTACCCAACGTATAACCCCGTGTTCATAACATACGTTATTTCATGCGAGTTAGCCGAATTAAGATTCAAAGTACATTTTACAAAACAATTCCATTTTCCTCTTTTAGAATTTCAACGATTGATATCCAAACGTACATAATATATACATAAATTTTCAATATGAACCACATTTTCCGAGTACGTACAGTTACTACCCAAAAATATATACATACACCCACATCATGTCTACGGAGCCTCTACGAATACTAGGGGTTTTACATAACTTGATGGCAACAAGGCCCTGGCTATACCTTCACAACATAAAGAGGGTGGTATAATCCACACACGGCCCCGAGGAGAAGAGGGGCTCACCACAACTGCTGAAGAGATGAAGAGGAGGCACCACTAACGGCGGGCGGAGGTACCTGCTATGGAACCACCTACATCCATATAAACGATGTAGCGCCCCCGGCAAAAGGGATGTTAGTACTGTGGAATAGTAGTAGTATGTATGAACAAACTTTACCCTAAGTACAATCAAGCAATACACAGCTAAGAGACATTTAATAAACCAACAAGTATTGTACAGAAACAGAAACAACCCAAAATCAAGAGTTTCACAGATTCTCCTTTCAATACCACCATATTCAAGAGTTTCACAGATTCTCATTTCAATACCACCATATTCAAGAGTTTCACAGATTCTCATTTCAACATACTCACATTCCATCCTTATTACCTCGTCCACCCTTATTACCTCGGCCACCCTTATTACCTCACTCACCCTTATTACCCCGTGTTGCGGCGTGCAACCTGATCCCATCAGACAATTACGTTTCATAACAACAATCATCAATAGTTAAATCACAAGGATCTTCATTACAAGGAACACAAGTTCATATAAAAAATTCACCACACGGGCTCAAGGCACAATGATTCTCACCAAGTAGTAATTCATGTACACGGTATTTCCATAACTGTTCAACTCAATTACATCATTTCACAATACCCTTTTTCATTACTTAAAACGCACGATTTTTAGCCATTATATACATTCCCACGCTTGGGTACATTAACATTCTTTCATTCATTAACACATACTTTCATATCAATACCCTCGAGCATTTACGAGCTTTGAACATAATAAGATAGGCACAACAAACCACTTTTCACAATCTTAACTAGCAAGTAGTAAGCAAGAAATTATGGGAGGGAAATATTACGCATCAACACAATAGATTAGTCAATTCACATTTTCTCAAACAAGGTACACATACCGTATGCTCGGACACCAACAAGTGGATTCTACAAAGGTTAAAGTTAGCCATACATACCTTGTGTCGAATTTTCCCCTTTTTAATTTCTATCACAAATCACCGGACCGTCAAGCAACGTCAATCTAATTCATAATGTAACACATTCATCTTAGAATTGGGAATCATTAACACAATTCGTACTTGCTTAGGCATTTTATCGAATGCTATGTGACCCCTTAGATTACCAACCCCTTCTTTGTGATTATTTATTCTAACCCACTTCCTTTTACAAGATTGGGACAATTAATGGACATGCATGCGAGGTTCTTCACTTTTATCTTCAAGAACTCCTTTAGGGGAGTTATACCTATTAACCAAAATCTATAAATTTAAGGAAAATGGGGTGGGGCCTTACCTTTTGGAGTGAAGAAGATGGCAATAACTCGAACATTTCCGGGCTTGAGCGATTTTGGACAAATCAATTGGATGATTTTTGAAACCCTCTCTCTTAAGAACTCACTTTTTCTCTCTCTATTCTTAGTCAGAAAATTGTTAAAAATAAAGGGGAGGGGTGTTTTATTTAACTGGGGGTCGGGTTTCAAAATTAGAAATTAGGAGCCCCGACACGGAATGCGGCCAGGAATGCGATCGCATTCCTACTATGTGGTCCGCATTCCTGTCGCATAATTTCCCTCAAAATGGGCCAAAACTGAAAACAATCTGCCCAGGTATGCGACCACTATGCGGTTCGCATACCTGTTATGCGATCGCATAGTGCGTCGCATAACCTCCCTCGCCAAAAACCATGGGCAAGAATGCGACAGCTATGCGGTCCGCATTTCCAGAATGCGATCGCATTCTGGGCCGCATAGTTGTCCTCCATTTGGATAGTAGTCTGTCCGGGTATGCGACCACTATGCGGCCGCATACCTGTTATGCGATCGCGTAGTGCGTAGCATAACGCGCAATACTTGGAAAATTTTATTTTTCAAATTCCGGGATACTTTAAACACAAAATAGGTCCATTTTAAATTTTTCTACAGTTATACAACACGGGGACCTATTCGAGAATTATTTTAGACATGAAATTTTATGGATCTTTACATCC
>ML289589.1:26235-71411 GCA_005239495.1 Nicotiana undulata
CCCCCACTTAAAATCATTCGTCCTCGAATGAGGATCGGAAAGTCATTTGGTTTTGAAAACACAATATGCTAACGCCCAAATTTTCACTAACTCCGATATTTTCCTAAAATTTCTCCAAAGTTTCCTCTGTAATTAGGCCTATCTACCTGTCAGAGAGCCCCCGAAACACATTTTCAAGTTAATGTTACATAATGCAGTTATTCTATCAACTTGTATATAACCTTGTATCCTCAACAACTTGCATATATTCAATTACTTCCACATGCCATATACACTTTAATTAATCATTACCAATCTACACTTCTATTTATCATTTAACCACCACACAAGTTTCAAAAAAATTCACTTACTCCGACAGTTTGCACATAATTCAGTTAACACCACCACTTGCATATCATCTAACTACCACATGAATTGCACATAAATTTAGCTTACTTCAAAGAGCTACACATTACCCAAACAATCATAATGTTACTCAAATATGGCACAACTTTGAGATGTTACAATAATAAGGAAAATAAAGAGAGTGAGGTGTTTTTACCCAAGGCCACACACAAAGGGGTATTCACTTAGAGATGGCTATTTTCACGATCACTACTAGACTTGTTCAAAGAAATGGGGATATTTTTCTTTCATTTCATTTTCCGCTTCCCACGTGGCTTCCTCGACTCGTTGACTTCGCCACAACACTTTAACTGAAGCAATCTCTTTGTTCCTCAACCTACGGACTTGCCTATCAATAATAGCAACTGGAACCTCTTCGTACGATAATTCTTCATTATCCTCAATAGTCTGAATTGGCACGATGGCGGATGGATCTCTAACCACTTTCTTCAACATAGACACATGGAACACCGGGTGCACTAATGACATTTCATGGGAAAATTTCAGCCTATACGTGACTTGCCCTATCCTTTGAGCGATCCGATACGACCCGACATACCTAGCGCTCAATTTCTCTTTCTTCCCAAACCGCATCAACCCTTTCATGGGAGATACCTTCAAGAATACCCAATAATCTACTTCAAACTCTAAGTCACTACGATGAACATCCGCATAGGATTTCTGACGACTCTGAGCAGTTTCCATCCTCTCCTGAATGACTCTAACTTTTTCCATAGCTTGGTGCACAAGATCTGGTCCTAACAATTCTGCCTCACCGACCTCAAACCATCCGATCGGAGACCTATTTCTCCTTCCGTACAATGCCTCAAATGGGGCCATCTGAATACTATTATGAAAGCTGTTATTGTAAGAAAATTCTATAAGTGGCAAGTGATCATCCCAGCTACCCTTGAAATCCAAAACACAAGCGCGTAACATATCCTCAAGCGTCTGAATAGTCCGCTCCTCTTGACCGTCCGTCTGCGGGTGGAAAGTTGTGCTAAGATTTACCTTAGTACCCAAACCTTGCTAAAAATTCCTCCAAAGATAGTTCTGAATTAGGCCCCTCGATCTGAGATAATAGAAACTGGAGTGCCATGAAGTATGACTATTTCCTTCATATACAACTGAGCGTAATGTTCTGCAGTATCAGTGGACTTGACTGGCAAGAAGTGAGCTGATTTCGTGAGTTGATCCACTATCACCCAAATTGAGTCGAACTTGTGTTGAGTGCGAGGGAACCCCACCACGAAGTCCATATTGATCATCTCCCGTTTCCACATCGGTATTTCCATCCCGTCGGGCCTCTGATGCGCGGCCTTCAACTGCTGACAATTCGGACATCTAGACACAAAGTCCGCCACACCCCTTTTCATACTACCCCACCAATAAATCTCCTTAAGATCGTGATACATTTTTATAGAACCTAGGTTAATAAAATACCTGGAATTATGAGCCTCTTCCATCACTCTTTCCCGGAGATCATCCACATCTGAAAACACACAATCTCCCTTGACACCGCAAGACACCGTCATTATTGCCGAGTGAAAAAGCTGAAATCTTGTGATTCAAAATTTCTTCCCTCAATTGTATTACTGTTGGTTCTTTGAGTTGCTTTTCCTTAACTTCCGCTACAAGCGAGGGCTCCGCTCCATTACGCACCATGACATTCCCCTCACCTGAGGTCGAAAGACAAACCCGTAGACTGGCCAATTGATAAACCTCCCGAGCAAAAGGCCTCTGACCGGGCTCTAAATGTGCCAAGCTACCCAGGGATTTCCGACTAAGAGCGTCGACTGCCACATTCGCCTTTTCTGGATGGTATAAAATATTCATATCGTAATCTTTGAGCAATTCTAACCACCTTTGTTGCCTTAAATTAACTCCTTCTGCTTAAATAGGTACTGAAGACTCTTGTGGTCTGTGAACACGTCCACGTGGACCCCATAAAGATAATGCCGCCAAATATTCAATGCAAACACAACCGCTGCGAGCTCCAAATCATGCGTCGGATAATTTTTCTTGTGATTCTTGAGCTGCCTTGAAGCATATGCTATAACTTTACCACACTACATCAACACACACCCCAAACTAACTCTCGAAGCATCACAATAAACCACGAATCCTTCCGAACCTTCTGGCAAGGTCAACACTAGTGTCGAAGTCAATCTCGACTTCAATTCCTGAAAATTCTTTTCACAAGAATCGGACCACTGAAACTTAACGGCTTTCTACGTCATCTTAGTTAATGGGGAGGTGAGGGTAGAGAATCCCTCCACAAACCTCCGATAATTCCTAACTAGACCCAAGAAACTGCGAATCTCTGACGGGGTCGTTGGCCTAGGCCAATCCTTTATTGCTACAATCTTGTAGGGATCGACCCGAATCCCCTCCCTGGAAACAACATGGCCCAAAAAGGCGACTGATTCTAGCCAAAACTGACATTTTGAAAACTTTGCATACAACTGGTTCTGATGATGAGTCTGCAGAACTGCCCTGAGGTGATTAGCATGATCTTCCTGACTTCGTGAATAAACAAGGATATCGTTAATAAAGACAATCACAAAGGAGTCAAGAAACGGTTTGAAAACCCAATTCATAAGATCCATAAAAGTTGTTGGGGCGTTGGTTAGCCCAAAATACATTACCAGAAATTCAAAGTGCCCATAACGAGTCTTGAAGGCGTTCTTAGGAATATCCTGCTCCCTGATCTTTAACTAGTGGTACCCTGACCGTAAATCAATATTTGAGAAGAACCTAGCACCTTGCAATTCATTGAGTAAATCATATATCCGATGAAATGGGTATTTATTCTTACTGGTGACCTTGTTGAGCTGCCGATAATCAATGCACATCCGAAGCGATCCATCCTTCTTTCTGGAAAAAAGAACCGGTGCGTCCCAAGGCGACACACTTGGCCGAATGAAACCCTTTCTAATAGATCTTTCAATTGCTCCTTTAACTCTCTCAATTATGCTGGCGCCATTTTGTAAGGTGGAATAGATATTGGTTGCGTATCTGGCAATACATCAATCCCAAAATCAATCTCTCTATCTGGCAGAATTCTAGGAAGCTCGTCCGGAAACACTTCAAGAAACTAATTCACAACCGGCACGGACTCAGGAGCAGGCACCTTAGAGGTGGTGTCCGCCACCCGGACCAAATGATAGATGCACCTCTTCCTTGTGATCTTGGAGTCCTTAAGATATGAAATAAGCCTACCCCTAGGCACAACCATATTCCCTTTCCACTCAATAACTGGTTCATTAGGAAACTCGAGCCTCATAGTTCTGGTTCGACAGTCGAGTTTAGCAAAGCGCGAATAGCCAATCCATCCCCATGATTACTTCAGAATCTAGCATCCCTAGCTCAATAAGATCAGTCGTGGTATCCCGACCACATACCAAGATGACACAATTCCTATAGACTTCTGCGGCCGTAATAGAATCACCAACCGGAGTCGACACAGAGAACGACTCATGAAGCTGTTCGGGTTTTATTCCAAAGCTTGTAGGAATAAATGGAGTAAAATATGATAATGAAGATCCGGGATCAATAAGGGCATAAACATCATGGTGTGAACAGTCAGAATACATGTGACAACATCTGAAGAAGCCTCGACGCTCTAGCGACCCTTCAAAGCATAAAACCGGCTGGGTCCCCCTTGACCCCGAATTCTACCCCTAGCTGCTCTACGCCCTGTTGGTGTTAGAGGGCGTGCTAAGGATGTAGCGGCTGATGAACTGGAGGGCTGAGCAGTACTTCTACCTGTGCCCTGACTGGGACCATGACAATCTCGTTGAACATGGCCCCTCACTCCGCATCTATAGCATACCGGAATATCTATGTAGCAAGGCTCAGTATGAAATCTCCCACACTTAGGGCATGGGACCCTCCGCTGCTGCTAGAACCTCCCACCTGAACGACCCGACTGAGGGAACCTCCTCCTATCTAAATCGGGTCCAAAATGACCTCCCTGCTGATAACTGTGCCGTGATGATGGCGCACTGGCTGAGGACTGAGCATATGACTGTGATGGCCCTAAAGACCCTCTGCCTGGGGTTGACCTCCCACCTGCAACTGAGCTCCCAGGGTTGCCCGCTGACCGGGCCCTACTACCTCTCTCTCTCTCCGTTCTTATTTTCAATTTACGGGCGCCTCTGTCGCCTGGGCAAAACCCACAATCTTACCATAGTTCATATCTGGATCAAAGCAGCTGTAGCAGCCTCATTGACAACCAAGGGACCAAGGCCCTGAACAAATCGACGAACCTTGGCCTCCATAGTCGGTATCATATGGGTAGCATACTTGGACAAGCGCACAAACTCCATATGGTACTCCCACACACTCATGTGGCCCTGCTTAAGCACCTCAAACTCTGCAGCACGTGCTTCATAGTCTCGGCAGGCAAGAAATGATCCATAAAAGCATCTACGAACTCAACCCACCTCGGCGAAGGGCTCCCCTCTCCACGGGAACTCTCCCACATCTCAAACCATGAATATGTTGTTCCCTTTAGACGATAGGAAGCTAACTCAACTCCCTCTATTTCAGTAGCCTTCATAACCCTGAGAGTCTTGTACATTTCATCTACTAAATCTTGAGGATCGGCCTCTAGGTCGGTGCATGTGAACTCTGGAGGGGCTAACCGCAGAAACTGGTTGACTCTTGAACCTGAATAATCCCCTTGCTCGCTAGAAGGCGTATGGGAAGCACTAGATCTTTGGGCATGCGAGGCCACTAACTGGTTCAACATCTGAATTGCTTCCCTGAGATCCTCATCAGAAATACTAGGACCGGAAGCTGGAACTGAGGAAGGGTCAGGGACATCAGCGGGAGGGATATCAGTACCCTCCGCTGGAGCAGGAATAGGGATAGATTGGCCTGGCACGGAGGAGTCAGGCAGATTCAAGGTCGGGGAATCATTCTCACCCGCACCATCAGATGAAAGATTAATGGCCACACTTGGGGTGGCATTGGCCTCTAGGCCGAGTCGATCTCTCTTCTTGGGCGCCATTTACTGAAAATTAGGACAATGCACGAATTATATAGAGACTTTCTCACCTTTCACTTCATCGCACGATACAGAGTAACAATGAAAGGGTATTTTCCTAAACGTCCATACATCCCCTACTTATAGATGTGGTCGACAACACACCGATAAGAAGGGCTCTACTAGACATGGCTCCGAGATATCCTAGGGCACTTTTAAAACCTTAGGCTCTGATACCAAGTTTGTCACGCCCCAAAATCGAGGGACGAGACCGGCGCCTAACCGGATGAACCTAGTCAAACGGACCTGGATTGCCTTTCCTACCCAACGTATAACCCCGTGTTCATAACATCATTATTTCATGCGAGTTAGCCGAATTAAGATTCAAAGTAAATTTTACAAAACAATTCCATTTTCCTCTTTTCGCATTTCAACGATTGATATCCAAAGGTACATAATACATACACAACTTTCCAACATGAACCACATTTTCCGAGTACGTACAGTTACTACCCAAAAACATATACAAACACCCACATCATGTCTACGGAGCCTCTACGAATACTAGGGGTTTTACATAACTTGCCGGCAATAAGGCCCCGACGATACCTTTAAAACATAAGCAAAAGAGGGTGGTATAATCCACAAACGGCCCCAAGGAGAAGAGGGGCTCACCACACCTGCTGCAGAGATGAAGAGAAGGCAGCACTAACGGCGGGCTGAGCTACCTGCTATGGAAAAACCTACATCTATATAAAAGATTTAGCGCCCCCGACAAAAGGGATGTTAGTAGTGGAATAGTACTAGTAGGTATGAAAAAACTCTACCCTAAGTACAATCAAGAAATACACAGATAAGAGATAGTTAATAAACCAACAAGTATTGTACAAAAATAGAAACAACCCAAAATCAAGAGTTGCACAGATTCTCCTTTCAATACAACCATATTCAAGAGTTTCACAGATTCTCATTTCAATACCACCATATTCAAGAGTTTCACAGATTCTCATTTCAACATAATCACATTCCATCCTTATTACCTCGGCCATCCATATTACCTCTGCCACCCTTAGTACCTCACTCACCCTTATTACCCCGTGTTGCGGCGTGCAACCCGATCCCATCAGACAATCACGTTTCATAACAACAATCACCAACAGTTAAATCATAAAGATATTCATTACAAGGAACAAAGTTCATATCAACAATTCACCATACGGGCTCAAGGCACAATGATTCTCACCAAGTAGTAATTCATGTACACGGTATTGCCCTAATTGTTCAACTCAATTACATCATTTCACAATACCCTTTTTCATTACTTACCACGCATGATTGTTAGCCATTATATACATTCCCACACTTGGGCACATTAACATTCTTTCATTCATTAACACATACTTTCATATCGATACCCTCGAGCATTTACGAGCTTTGCACATAATAAGATAGGCACTACAAACCACTTTTCACAATCTTAACTAGCATAGTAGTCAGCAAGAAATTAAGGGAGTGAAATATTATGCATCAACACAATTGAACAGTCGATTCACATTTTCTCAAACAAGGTACACATACCGTATGCTCGGACACCAACAAGAGGATTCTACAATGGTTAAAGTTAGCCATACATACCTTGTGTCGAATTTTCCCCTTTTTAATTTCTATCATAAATCACTGGACCGTCAAGCAACGTCAATCGATTTCATAATGTAACACATTCATCTTAGAATTGGGAATCAAGAACACAATTAGTACTTGCTTAGGCATTTTATCGAATGATATGTGACCCCTTAGATTACCAATCCCTTCTTTGTGATTATTTATTCTAACCCACTTCCTTTTACTAGATTGGGATAATTAATGGACATGCATGCAAGGTTCTTCACTTTTATCTTTAAGAACTTCTTTAGGTGAGTTCTACCTATTAACCAAAATCTGGAAATTTAAGGAAAATGGGGTGGGGACTTACCTCTTGGAGTGAAGAAGATGACAACAACTCAAACATTTTCGGGCTTGAGCGATTTTGGACAAAGAAATTGGATGATTGTTAAAACCCTCTCTCTCAAGAACTCTCTTTTTCTCTCTCTATTCTTAGTCAGAAAATGGTTAAAAATGAAGGGGAGGGGTGTTTTATTGAACAAGGGGTCGGTCTTTAAAATTAGAAATTAGGAGCCCGACACGGAATGCGTTCAGGAATGCGGTCGCATTCCTGCTATGCGGTCCGCATTCCTGTCGCACAATGGCTCTCAGAATAGGCCAAAACTAGAAACAATCTGCCCAGGTATGCGACCAATATGCGGTCCGCATACCTATTATGTGATCGCATAGTGCGTCACATAACCCCCCTCGCCAAAAACCATGGGGCAAGAATGCGACAACTATGCGGTCCGCATTTCCTGAATGCGATCGCATTCTTGGCCGCATAGTTGTCCTCCATTTGGACAGTAGTATGTCCAGGTATGCGACCACTTTGCGGTCCGCATACCTGTTATGCGATCGCATAGTGCGTCGCATAACGCGCAATACCTGGAAAATTTTATTTTTCAAATTTCGGGGTACTTTTAACACAAAATAGGTCCATTTTAAAAAACTTTACAGTTATACAACACGAGGACCTTCGGGCATTATTTTAGACATGAAATTTTACGGGTCTTTACAGATTTGGTCACCCTGTCGACAATGACCCTAAAGATATTAAATATCCTCAATGTCCACGGCAACCTAACTACAAAGTTCATAGTGATGCGCTCCCACTTCCACTCCGGAAAAACCATCTACTGAAGTAGGACACCTGGCCTCTAATGCTCATACATAATCTACTGGCACTTTGTACATCTCGCCACATACTCAACTATGTCCTTTTTCATCCGCCACCAATAGTAGTGCTACCTCAAGTCGCGATACATCTTCATAGTATTACTATGAATAGAATACCGCAAAGTGTGTTCCTCATCTAGAATTGTATCCCTTAGTCCATCAACATTAGGAACACATAAGGGACCCTAGAGTCGCAGAACACCATCCCCACCGATAGTAATCTCCTTGGTACCACACTATAGAACTGTCTCTCTATGAACCAACAAATGCGGACCATCATAATGATGATCCTTGATCCACTCGACTAATAAAGGCTGAGTTACAACACAAGAAAGAACTCGACTAGGCTCTGAAATATCCAACCTCACAAGTCT
Source organism: Nicotiana undulata (assembly GCA_005239495.1). Taxonomy (NCBI): domain Eukaryota; kingdom Viridiplantae; phylum Streptophyta; class Magnoliopsida; order Solanales; family Solanaceae; genus Nicotiana; species Nicotiana undulata. The sequence continues at coordinate 34,807 of ML289589.1, forward strand.
GTAGCTAAGGACTGAATGTCCAAGGCCAATGGACTCTTCTCTGCTGAAATGAATGCCAAACTACCCATACTCTCGGCCTTTCTGCTCAAGGCATCCGCAACCACATTTGCATTGATTGGATGATATATGATAGTAATACCATAATCCTTTAATATCTCAAGCCATCTGCACTGGCTCAAATTAAGATCCCTAAATAAATGCTACAAGATGCGATGATCAGTATAAACATCGCAGGACACCCCATAAAGATAATGCCTCCAGATCTTAAGAGCATGAACTATAGAAGCTAACTCCAAATCATGAACATGATAACTCTGCTCGTGGGGATTCAAATGGAATGAAGCTTATGCAATAACTCGCCACTCCTACATCAATACACAACCCTGGCCACCGCGTGAGTGTCGCAATACACAATATACATCCCTAAACCAGAGTGCAACACGAACACTGATGTTGTAGTCAATGCGGTCTTGTGCTTCTGAAAGATTGCCTCACAATCATCGGAACATATCAACGGAGAACCCTTCTAGGTTAATCTAGTCAAAGGTGCTGCAATAGATGTCGCAATAGATTAAAAACGGCGATAATAATCTCCTAAACCCATGAAACTATTAATATCGGTAGTTGTGGTAGAATGAGGCCAACTTTGAACTGCCTCAATCTTCTTGGGATCTACCTTAATACCCTCACCTAATACAATATGACCCAAGAACGCCACAAAATCTAACCAACATTCGTACTTGGAGAGCTTAGCATATAAATTTTGTTCTCGCAAGGTCTGAAGGACGACTCTAAAATTTGCTCCTGCTCCTCCAGACTACACGAGTAGATCAATATCTCCTCAATGAAGACAATGAAAAATCATTCAAGATAGGGACTGAACACCCGGTTCATCAAATCCATAAACGTTGCCGACTCATTAGTCAAGCCGAAAGACATCACTAGAAACTCATAGCACCCATATCTAGTCTGGAAAGCCGTCTCCGGAGCATCAAAAGCTTGAATCTTCAGCTATAGATAACTAGACCTCAAGTCTATCTTAGAGAACACCCTGACACCATGTAATTGGTAAAACAAATCATCAATGCGTGACAATGGGTACTTGTTCTTAATGGTTACTTGTTTCAACTAGCGGTAATCAATGCACATTCGCATACTCCCACCCTTCTTGTTAATGAACAATACCAGTGCACCCAAAGGCGACACACTCGACCTGATGAACCCCTTAGCAAGCAACTCCTCAAGCTGCTCATTCAACTTCTTCGAAGCCAAGTTGTATGGTGGAATAGAGATAGGCTGGGTGCCTTATGCTAAAGTAATAATTAAATCGATATGATGATCCGGTGGCATGTCTGGTAGATCTGAAGGAAATACATCGGAGAACTCTCGCACCATAGACACTATTTCAATCGTGGTATTCTCCACTATAGTATCTTGAATATAAGCTAGATATAGGCCAAATAACCCATTTCAACCATATGTCGAGCCTTCAAGAAAGATATAACCCGACAAGATGTACTGATAGATGAAACCCTCCACTCTAATCTAGGCAACTCTGGCATCGCCGAGATAACAGTCTTAGCATGTCAATCGCAAAGAAGGAATTTCTACTATAAGTGGTATGACTTTGGGAGCTTATATCTTGCAATCTATAAGGAATTTGAAAATGATCCAACAGTAAAAGTTGTAGCCCTTTGAATCTAGTTTTAAGAAAATAAAATCGTTTATCATTTGGAATTTGGTACAAAATGCTATGGCCATTAAAACGAAGGGTGTATGTTAATAGAAAAAATACAATTTGTACATCGCGATCACGAGCTTCTAGGTCACGATCGCGTTGAAGAAAACGATGCTGGAACATTTGTTAACCGCGATCGCATGGCTAATGACCGCAAACGCAAAGAAGGAGACCTTGCATGTGTATTAAACATCTAATTTTGCGATTTTGGGTTCACTTCCTTACTTTCAAGTTCTTGGGGAACATGTGGTGCGATTTTGGGTGTTTATTGAAGAATGTTTTCGCCATATATTATAAGGTAAGTTATTCCTACTTGTTTTGAGTTTAATACATGGATTAGATAAGGGTTTTAAAATTGAATTTGCTAGAAATTATGGGAATTTTTGAATAAATCCTAGAAATGGTATTTTTGGATTTTCACCATGAAATTTGAAATAGAATTGAAAATAAATTATATATTTGAGTTCGTGATGCTATGGGTAATATTTATTTTCAAAAGTATTCAAAATCCGGGCACGTGGTCCTGGTGGTTGACTTTGATGACTTTTTGTGAAGAGTTGGAAATTGTTATAAATTGTTAAATCACGAGTATTGGAGTATATTTTGATTGGTTTGCATGTTGTTTGATTAGTATCAGATCGTTTGACATCGGTTTGAGGTATTAGAGAGGCGTTGGATCCAGTTATTTGATTTTAGAGCGAGGTAAGTCTCCTGTCCAACCTTTTGAGGGGCGAAACTATCCCGTAGGTATTATATTTGTTATGTGCTACTTGTTGTGGGAGCCATATACGCACGAGGTGACGAGAGTCTATACGTAGCTAAAATCATGTTTATGTCCGGGTAGATATATGACTTTATCATGTAATATTTGTATTCCATGAACTCAACTTGTTAGTTTAATTACCACAAGAATATAAATGAAATTTGATTGGAGATCATGTTAGGTCGAACCTCATTACCTTGGGTTGTTTGGAGGGATATTTGATTGTTGGTAAAAGTCATGCTTAACTTATGCTCCTGTCCTTGTGTTGCAAATATGTGGGCCATAATTCGATAAGTTTCCTCTCTTCATGTGGATCGGGCCAAATGCCTCGGTAGTATATTTAAGATGCATCCGTGGATCGGGTTGTACGACCTCGGCAGTGTATGTACATGACTTTATGGATCGGGTCGTACGACCTTTGCATAACTCGTGCGTAATATTGCTAGGAGTCCGAAAATTCATGAGATTTTCCTTTTTAATTGAGACTTTGCATTATATGATATTCCTTATCTGTTGGAGATAAGACTTGATATTTCTTATTTGGTTGAGATTGTATATTATATTTAAGAAATTCACATTGTCATTATGTTAGAAAACTTTATTAGTTATAGTTCTTACCTCATTATTACCATTGTATTTCATATTTATTTGTAATTTATTATAATGATTTTTTTGGATGACTATGAAGTGTCGATATCGACCCCTCGTCACTACAATTTCGGGGTAAGTCTAGATACTTACTGGGTACGCATTAATTTACGTACTCATGCTACACTAGTGCACTGATTATGGGTATATTTCGGTGGTCAACTGGGCACATGGGCGTAGCTGTTGAGGGACTTTATAGTGAGCCGCATTACTTGTTAAAATCTGTAGCACACGAAGTCTCCATCATATTCATTTACTTTTTCTTGTCTATTTTAAATTTCTGACAGACGTTGTATTAGTACTGTTGATACATCCTGCATTTTTTGTACGTTAAAATTTCGTCGTAAGTTAATTGACGTACGTTCGGGAGTGAGATTATTCTGGATTATAAGTATTGTGCTACTTCAAACAAGTGATAAGTAAATTCGTGAAGGTAAAAGGGTAAGCGAATTAAAAAAATGAGTTTCGTTTAAGGTTGCCGATTTAGCATAAAATACGGGTCGAGAAAATACCCGATATTTATGGTCTAGTGCCATACAAGGTACCACATGGTCATGATAGTAAAATGAATAGAGTGTATTAAAAGTGAGCATTATTTTAAGTAATTTGAGACATTTCTTAATTATGCGGGTAATTGGTTAATTATCGGGTAACGAGACACTATCTAATTAATTATTAAATTATGAGAATAAGACATGACAGCAAGGGAACTAACAAACCCAATGACTAAGGAGTCATATGAGATTAGTGGCTATCTAACATCAACGTGTAAAACACTCATATAAAGCTTGGTCTATTTTAAAAATAATTTGGTCTCTTTTAGAGTTTGATTCATTTTGGTCAGATAATAACAAACTTTTAAGTCTTTCTTCCTCATTCTTAATATTGACGCTAAGCTTCAGTACAAAAAAATTCCTCCATCCAAATCAATCTTCCACTTGCCTTTTTTTATTCTTAATTCTTCACTCATTAAATGATATAGTGCTTAAACCTCAAGAATTTGCTAATGTTCCTCCTCCTTCACGTAATGTGATTAAGCAAAAAGTAACTGTTAGTGGTTCTCTAACCAGTAAGTGTTTTTAAGAAGGGAGATACTTAAAAGCCAATTGAGACAAACTTAATGTTAGTCCAGGTAACTATGACTAGAGAAACACAAATAGCAAAAATAGTGATCCAGTCCCAGTTGTCGCAGCCAGACTAGATACCATTGACGCAGGTTCATCAATTAGAAAGCCAATCAGTTTGTGGCCAGGTATGTTAAGGTTATCCCTTCTTTCTTTTGGCATGATCCATGCAATACGAACGAAACGTGCAAATGCACAAATTCCATAAATGACTATATTCGTAGAAGTATTAGAGATATCTATGTTCTTAAATTTTCATGTGTCATAATATTCTATCATTTGTTCATGGGCCTCAGAAAAATATGAAAGTTGAAAAGAGTTTACTTTATGATATTAATCAAAGGAAAAATGGTCTTATGAAGCTCCGAAAGATTTTATTAACGTACTTTTCATGCATTGCATTCATGTGCATTGACCCATGACCAGATGGTGTTATATACGCGTATATATGTAAATATATGCATATGGGATATGGGAAAAGGTTACGGCGTTATATACGCACCACCACCTGATCAGCTGGTATATGTTGAGGATGTTGCTCACAGTGGCTGAAATATGATTCCAACGGCGTTACATACGCGTATATATGTATGTATATATATATATATGATACAAATGGCGTTATATACGCGTAATATGTACGCATATGTATATGGGATATGGGAAAAGGTTATGGCGTTATATACGCACCACCATCTGATCAGCTGGTATACGATGATGATTTTTCCCACAGTGGCTGATATGATATGATGGGATGCCCTCAAAGGCTGATGATATTATGAAATATGTACCTATGCACGGCATGACATTCATACGCATATGCATGACGCTAAAAGTAATTTATGATTTACAAAGTTATTCAGGCTTACAGGTTGAGTCATATACTCTATATTTCTTCCATGTCTCTTATGTACTTATTTATGTGCCTTAAATACTCGGTACATTATTCGTACTGACGTCCCTTTTGCATGGGGACGCTGCATTTCATGCCCGCAGGTCCCGATAGACAGGTCGAGAGCCCTCCAAGTAGGCTATCAGCTCAGCGGAAGATGTTGATGCACTCCATTTTCTTCGGAGTTGCTTGTTTGTTAGTATGGTTTAGACGTGTATTGTTTGGTATGGCGGGACTCTTTCCCGACCTTTACGACATTTATGTACTCTTAGAGGCTTGTAGACATATGCCGGGTACGTAAAAGATTGTACGGCCTTGTCGGCCTATGTTTTGAGTTTATAAAGGATTATGTTGGCTTATTAGGATCGTATGTCACGTATATATGATGATGTACTATGAAAGATACGTTACGTTGGTGCTTGTTTGAGTAAGGTACCAGGTGCCCATCGCGGCCCATCAGTTTGGTTTGTGACAACTGTACTTCCTAGTAGATGCTTATGCACATGTGACACTGGGTTTTGAAAATTTCTAGTAGATGTTTATGATTTTTATCTAATATTATCACCCTTTCCTTTTATGTTTTATTAATTCTACTCCGACGTATCGTATGGCCCCGCCAGAGTTGAAGGAATTGAAGGAGCAGTTGCAGGATTTGTTGGATAAAGGCTTCATTAGGCCTAGTATTTCTCCTTGGGGTGCTCCAGTGTTGTTCGTTAAGAAGAAAGATGGCTCAATGAGGATGTATATTGACTACCGGCAACTGAATAAGGTTACTATTAAGAATAAGTATCCTTTGCCGAGGATTGATGATCTATTTGACCAGCTTCAGGGTGCTACAGTGTTTTCTAAGATAGACTTGAGATCTGGTTATCATCAGCTGAGGATTAGGGCGTCTGATGTCCCTAAGACGGCTTTTCACACTCGTTATGGGCATTATGAGTTCTTGGTGATGTCATTTGGGTTGACAAATACCCCCGCAACTTTTATGGAGTTGATGAACCGGGTGTTCAGGCCTTATTTGGACTCGTTCATTATTGTTTTCATTGATGATATATTGATATACTCTCGCAGCCGAGAGGAGCATGAGCATCACCTTAGACTCGTCCTTCAGACTCTGAGGGATATTCAGTTGTATGCCAAATTCTCCAAGTGAGAGTTTTGGTTGAGTTCAGTTGCTTTTCTAGGCCATGTGGTTTCGTCAGAAGGTATTCAGGTGGATCCCAAGAAGATTTCAGCAGTTAGAGATTGGCCTAGGCCCACTTCAGCTACAGCGATTCAGAGTTTCTTGGGCTTAGCATAATATTATCGGTGATTTGTGGAGGGATTTTCATCTATCGCAGCCCCGATGACCAGGTTGACCCAAAAGTGTGCTCAGTTCACGTGTTCTGATGAGTGTGAGGCAAGCTTTCGGAAGCTCAAGACAGCCTTGACCACGACACCAGTGTTGGTGTTGCCCATAGGTTAAGGACCGTATACCGTGTATTGGGATGCTTCACGGGTTAGGCTTGGTGCAATGTTGATGTAGGATGGCAAGGTTATAGTCTATGCTTCTCGTCAGTTGAAGATTTATGAGAAGAACTATCCAGTTCATGATCTGGAGTTAGCAGCGATTGTTCATGCTTTGAAGGAGGCATTACTTGTATGGTGTTCCATGTGAGGTGTTTACGGATCATAAGTTTTACAGTATCTACTCAGGCAAAAGGAGTTGAACATGAGGCAAAGAAGGTGGTTAGAGTTACTGAAGGATTATGACATTACCATTCTTTATCATCCGGGGAAGGACAATGTGGTGGCCGATGCTTTGAGCCAGAAGTCAGTCAGTATGGGCAGTCTAGCTTATTTATCAGTCGGGGAGCGATCTCTTGCGTCGGATGTTCAGGCTTTAGCCAACCGATTTGTGAGGTTGGAGGTTTTTGGGCCGGCAATGTGTTGGCCCATATCGTAGCCCGTTCTTCATTGTATGATCATATCCGGGTCAAGCAGTATGATGATCGTCATTTATGTGTTATTAGAGATACAGTCCGACACGGAGGTGCCAAGCAGGCTACGGTTGATGATGAGGGATTTCTGCGGATGCAGGGCCGTATTTGTGTACCTAATGTTGATGGTATTCTTGAGTTGATTCTTCAGGAGGCCCATAGTTCCTGGTATTCCATTCATCCAGGCGCTGCAAAGATGTACCAGGACTTGCGGCAGCACTATTGGTGGCGGAGGATGAAGAAGGATATTGTAGCTTATGTAGCTCGGTGCTTGAACTGTCAGCAGGTTAAGTACGAGCACCAGAGACCCACTAGGTTGATGCAGCAGATTCAACTTTCTGAGTGGAAGTGGGAGCGTATCACCATGGATTTTGTAGTTGGACTCCCACGGACCCAGAGGATGTTTGATGCGGTTTGGGTTGTTGTGGATAGGCTGACCAAGTCAGCGCACTTCTTTCCGGTATCAGTTTCATATTCAGCGGAGAAGCTGGCAAATATATATATGAGAGAGATTGTTCGATTGCATGGTGTGCCCTTATCCATTATATCAGACAGAGGTACTCAGTTTACCTCCCATTTCTGGAGGGTATTTCAGCGAGAGTTGGGCACACATATTGATTTGAGCACAACATTTCATCCGAAGACGGACGGACAGTCCGAGCGCACTATTTAGGTTTTGGAGGATATGTTGTGGGCTTGTGTTATTGATTTTTGTGGTTCATGGGACCAGTTCTTGCCTTTAGATGAGTTTGCCTACAACAACAGCTATCAGTCGATCATTCAGATGGCTCCGTATGAGGCATTGTATGGTAGATGGTGTCGGTCTCCAATCGGATGGTTTGAGCCAGAAGAGGCTAGATTTTTGGGTTCTGAGTTAGTCCAGGATGACTTGGACAAGGTGAAGATTATTCAGGATAGACTTCGTACAGCTCAGTCCACGCAGATGAGTTATGCAGATTGCAGAGTTCGAGATTTGGCATTTATTGTAGGAGACCGGGTATTCCTTCGAGTGTCGCCTATGAAGGGTATGATGAGGTTCGGGAAGAAGGGCAAGGTGAGCCCTACGTACATTGGTCCATTTGAGATTTGGATAAGGTGGGAGAGGTGGCCTACAGACTTGCCTTGCCACCTAGTTTGTCAGTTGTGCATCCGGTATTTCACGTGTCTATGCTCCAGAGGTATATTGCGAATCCATCTCATGTACTTAACTTCAACAGTGTCTAGTTGGACAAGGATTTGTCTTACGAGGAGGAGCCGGTAGCAATATTAGACCGGCAGGTGCGACGTTTGAGATCGAAGAGTTATCCTTCGGTTTGTGTTCAGTGGAGAGGTCATCCTGTTGAGGCAGCTATTTGGAAGTCCAAGTCCGATATGCGAAGCCGATATCCCCACCTTTTCCCCGATTCAGGTACCTTTCTCTGCCCGTTCGTGGATGAACGGTTGTTTTAGAGGTGGAGATTGTGATGACCTAAAAGGTCATCCTGTGTAAATTTGACTAAAACTGTGTTTCGAGGCCCGAAAGCCTCCGTTAATCTCAGCTTCATATGCGTGCGCAGCCCGGGCGCGTAACCGGGAAGCCTTTATGTGGAAATTTGATAGTAAGTTGAATTCATAGTAATTAACTGAATACAGTTGACTTTGGTCAACATGTTTGGTAAATGGACCCGGACCCGTGATTTGACGGTCCCGGAGGGTCCGTAGGAAAATATGGGAATTAGGCGTATGCCCGGAATCGAATTTCGAGGTCCCAAGTCCGAGAAATGAATTTTTAAAGAAAACTATTTCCTGAAAATAATAAAGACTTTTGGAAATGCAATTTGATGTGTTACCAAGCCCATAGTATGGTTCCGAAGTCCGGAACAGGTTCAATATGTGTTATTTGAGTTATATGTGAAATTTGGTAAGGAACGGACTTGATTTGACGTGTTTCGGATCAAAAATGGGAAATTGAGAGTTAATGAAGTTTTGAGAAAATTATATAGAAATAAGGATTTAATTAAATTTGAAATTTGGTTTGGAACGTGATTTTATGTTATCGAGGTCCAAATGTGATTCCGAGACTGGGAATAGTTCTGTTATGTCATTTATAACTTGCTTGCAAAGTTTGATTTCATTTCGATGGTAAAGGTCGGTCCGGCGCATTTTTATAGAAATCAAGAACTTAAAGTTTCTTAAGTTATGGTTTAGGGGTTTTAGGGGGTGATTTTTAGATTTAGCGTTGTTTTGGGTGTTCCGAAGGCTGGAGCGAGTCTGTATTATGATTTAGGACTTGGTATATTACGACGGGGGCTCGGGTGGGCCCTGGTGCCTCACAGACACCAAACAGGGCTAAAAACCAGCTAAAATAGTTGCTGGTGCACTTGTTTCTGGTGTGACCGCAGGTGCGGTTGCCTAGTCGCAGGTGCGGGACCGCTCATGCGGTCCCAAGCATCGCAGGTGCGACCCAAGGTGAGGTCCCCCTTTCTCACAGGTGCGGACAAAGGTCCGCAGGTGCGGTAATCCCTCCGCAGGTCGACCCCAGCCCCTCTTGCCCAGTTCCGCAGGTGTGAGCCCCAGCTCGCAGGAGCGAGACAGCAGGTGCAGAATCCCTATAGGCCAGGAAGTATATATTCTTCAAAACTCGGGATTTCACCCCTCTCATTCATTTTCCACCACCATGAGAGACTTGTGAGCTTGGGAAGAACACACCACGACCTAGCTACTGTTAAGGTAAGTTAATTCCTTCCTAATACTAGTTTCATGCATGAATAACTAATAGGGTTTACTACTAAATTAATGGAAAATCAAGATTTGGGTAGTAAATTTAGGGTTCTTGAGAAAAATTGGCGTATTGTCCGTTTAATGCTATGAATTCAAGTAGAACTTCATATTAATGATCCTTAGGCTATGGGTGGGTGATTCCTTCGAGAATTTTCGGGATTCGAGTGTGCGGGCCCGGGGTCGAATTTTGGCATTCTTGGTAGAATGATAGAAAATGTATAATTAAGCTTTGGAATTGGTCTATTGAGTAATTATTAATATTGATAAATAAATTATGTCAAGATATTATCGATTCAGAGTTAGATTCGAGAGGAAAGGTTGTGATTGAGGCTTGACTTGTTATTTTGGAGCTGAGGTAAGTGTTTGGCCTAACCTTAGCTTGAGGTAATAGGTATAGAGTCTTATTTGCTATGTGTAATTCATGTCCAACGTATAGGTGAGGTGACGAGTACCTATATGTTGCGGTCAAGCATGCCCGTGGGTCAATTGTGATGAATCATACCGTGTTCTTAGCATTTTCTGTACTATGAGTAATTGGTGATTTAGAAGTGATACATTGATGTCGTTTCATGACGTGGGAAGTTATCGAATTATTTGCTCAGTTGAGGCATTTACTGTTGAAATTGTATTTCTAAGCGAGTTTGGTTATAGCTGAGTCCCTTGCCGGGACGATAGAATTTGCTTGAGTATTTCTGTACACTTGAGATTTCTTATTGATAGTTTTTGCATTATATTGTTGTTGTTTATTATTTATCGCACGGGGGGACATGCCGTGCCGATTGTTTATTATTTATTGCACGAGGGGACATGCCGTACCGATTGTTATTATTTATCGCATGAGGTGACATGTCGTACCGATTGTTGTTATTTATTGCACGAGGGGACATGCCGTGCCAATTGTTATTATTTATCGCACGAGGGGACATGCCGTGCCGATTGTTATTATTTATTGTACGAGGGGACATGCCGTGCCGATTGTTATTATTTATTGCACGAGGGGACATGCCGTGCCGATTGTTTATTATTTATCGCACGAGGGGACATTCCGTACCGATTGTTTATTATTTATTGCACGAGGGGATATTCCATGCCGAGTGGTTGTTATTTATGCACGAGGGGACATTCCGTGCCGAGTGATTGTGAGACTATGCACGAGGGGTCATGCTGTGCCCGTTGTTGTTCATTACCTGTTCTGGGATGTTAAATTCCTGCTTTTACTTTCACATTTGAGTTATCACCCTGTTCTACTGTGCTAGTATCTGTTACCCCTTTTATCCCCAGCATGTTCTCCCCGTATCTGCTTTTACTTGTTTATTTCCGTCGATATTTTTCTGTTATTATATAGAATTGCACAGGTATGTATATTGTTGTCGGTCCTAGCCTCGTCACTACTTCTCCAAGGTTAGGCTCGGCACTTACTTAGTACATGGGGTCGGTTGTACTCATGCTACACCTGCACTTCTTTATGTTGTGCAGACTTCGTAGCCGGACCCGGTGGACACTGACGGAGGGAGCATTCCATCAGTTCATTCAGGAGACATCGAGGTGGGCCTTGGAGTCACCTTCTACCCTCCTCTTTCAGTTCTGTCTTATTCTATAGTTTCAAAGACAGTCATATGTACTTATTTTCAGACCATTGTATTTAGAAATTTCATAGACAGTTCGTGAGTAAGTGACACCAGTTCTGGGTTATATTATGGGTTTTATTTTGAAGCTTGCTATGTTAATTTGTACTTATTTGACTCTCCTATTGTTGGCCATTTTTGGCTTAATTATCTTGTTCATTTTAGTTGTTAATGAGTTTATTTGGTTTAAACGTTGGCTTGTCTAGCGGGTTCAACGTTAGGCGACATCACGGACTAAAGGTGGGACTTCGGGTCGTGTCATGTGTACACACTCGTCACCTTATGTACACACTGTCTCACATAGTACAAATATTGCAAATAGACCAATTTCTTGGGGCAATTTGTCCCACACAAAGTTAGGGATACTTACCCAAAATTTCCCAAATCAACATTCAAAAATAGCTTTTCCCTTAAAATTCACCTACGCTCGACTCAGTCTAGTCAAAAATAACTTAGTAAAATCGAACAACGTAAGAGAAACTCAGTTCAATTAATAAAGTTAAGATCTTTACACTATTTCATAAGAGTAAAAAAATCAAATCCGGTTTTGCGCGATAAAAACCTGAGCCGAATAGTATATCTCGAGGACCCATAACTCCACGAGTCCATCTATGTGTTTAGTTTTCAAATCCAAGTCCAATTTGACTCCGAAATCTTTATTTTTTATATTTCAAAACATAGTAAAAAATTCCCAAATTTCCTTCTCAATTATAATGATTTAGATGTTAAATCTCATGAATAATCATGTTATACAATTGAAATTGAGTCAGAATCACTTACCCAATCGCCTCCCACTAAGCCTAGGGCTGAAATGTGATAAAATGAGACTAAGTCCCGAAATTCCAAACTTTTGTTCATCTGCAGAAGCCGCAAATGGACCTGGGGTTCACAAATGTAACTGTCACGACCTAAAATCTCAACCAGTCGTGATGACGCCTAAAACACTTACTAGGCAAGTTGGCACTAATATAACAACTAAATATTTGAATAAAATTGGTTTAATAAAATCAACAACAAAAAATCTCAGAAATATCTGGTAAAAGTAACTGAAACTCAACTAAAACCATCTCAACACCTGTTGTCAAAGAGTACATGAGCACTACAACATCTCAACATAAACAAACTCTAAGACAACTGTCTGAATAGTAGAACAGTAACAACAACAACAACAACAAAAACCCTAGCTTGATCCCAAAAAATGGGGTCTGGGGAGGGTAGTGTGTACGCAGATCTGACCCTACCTCATAGATATAGAGAGGCCGTTTGCGATAGACCCTCGACTCAAGGACCATTGAAGATAAAGCACCCAAGTAGCAAAGAATATTAGCAACAACGTGACATGGTAACGGGCATGAATGCCACATCATGCATAATAAATAAACATAAATAGGAAATTACAATAATATCCCTAGTACTACTTGACGGCGTAGGAGGAACACACTACTATCTGTCAACCTAAAACACTAATCCTCGACCTATATACCTTCTTATTGTGGATCATAACCTCGGTAAGCTAAACCAATAACATGTCATGCCTAATTACCTCTCCCTAATACTTCTTAGGCCTACCCCTTCCCTTCCTCAGACCCTCCATGGACAACCTCTCAGACATCCTCATCGAAGCATCTATGTCTCTCCTCTTCACATGCCGAACCATCTCAACCTCGATTCTCGCAACTTGTTCTCCACGGACGCTACTCCTACTTTATCCCTAATAACTTTATTCCTAATCCTGTCTTCCTAGTATGCCCACACATCCATCTCAACATCCTCATTTTAGTTACTTTAATGTTTTGGACGTGGGACTTCTCGACTAGCCAACACTCAGCTCCATACAACATACTCTGTCTAACCACCACTCTGAATAAGTTTCCCTTAAGTCCAAGTGGCACATTCTTATCACATAAAACCCCCTAGGCGAGACTCCATCTCATCCACACTGCTCTAATACAATGAGTAACATCCTTGTCAATCTCATTGTTGCCTTTAATAATAGACCCAGGATACTTGAATGTATCTCTTTTAAGGATGACCTGAATACCAATCCTCACTTCCACTTCTTCTTCATGCATCCCATGACTAAACTTACACTCTAAGTACTCAGTTGTTGACCTACTCAACTTGAAACCTCTAAACTCCAGTGTTTGTCTCCAAACTCCCATCTTCGCATTAACTCCGCCTCGTGTCTCGTCAATCATGACTATTTAATCAACAAATAGCATACACTATGTCACCTCATCTTGTATGTGACACGTCATCACATCTAACGCTAAAGCAAACGAAAATGGGCTAAGAGTCAATCCTTGATGTAACCCCATCTCCACTGGGAAATGATTCGACTCCCGTCTCGCAGTTATCACACGAGTATCCCTCGTACATGTCCTTAATTTCCATAATGTACGCAATCGGGACACCGCTAACCTCCATACATCTCCACAGTACCTCTCGAGGTACATTGTCATAGGCCTTCTCTAATTGGATGAATACCAAATGCAATTCCTTCTTCTTCTCCATATACTGCTCAACCAATCTACTCAAAGGGTGAATGGCTTATGTAGTAAACATCCCGACATAAATCCGAACTGGTTCTCAAAAATAGTAACACTACGCCGCACCCTCATCTCCACCACGCTCTCCCAAACTTTAATAGTATGACTCAACAACTTGATACCCCTGTAGTTGTTAAAATCCTGGATATCACCTTTGTTTTTATACAACAAGATCATCAAACACTGCCGCCAATCTTTGGGCATCTTCTTCATTCTGAAAATGACATTAAACAAACCAGTAAGCCACTCTAAGCCTGCCCGACCGACTTCCTTAAAACATTCCACTAGGATTTCATTTGGCCTAGTAGCCTTACCCCTATTCATCTTTCGCATCGCCTCTCCACCTCTACTCTCAAACTCACCTAGCACAATGTTCCTGTCCCCTCCCTCGTTCAAAAGCTGATGGAAGTACTCCTGCCATCTACGCCTAATACATGCCTCTTCCACCAAAACCTTACCATCTTCATCCTTGATGCATCGTACTTGGTCCAGGTCTCGAGCCTTCTTCTCCCTAATGTTTACTAAACTGCACATCTTCATGTCACCCTTTTTCCCCCAAGATCCTCGTACCAGCGCTTGAAATTTTTAGTTTTAGCCATTGTGTCTGCCAATTTTTCTTCTTTCCTTGCCTTCTTACACACCCTACACGTCCTCTTCTCCTCCTCATTTGTGCTCTCTACTAGCTTCATATATGCAGCTTTCTTAGCTTCCATCTTTCCTTGGACCTCCTCATTCCACCACCAATCACCTTTGTGGCTTCCTGAATAACCCTTCGTTACCCTTAGAACCTCTCTAGCAGCCTCCCTAATGTTGTTCGGTGTTGTGGTCCACATGCTACAAGCGTCCCCACTACTCCTCCCGGCTCGCATGGCCAACATCTTCTCCCCCAAATCTCGATCATTTACCTTAATCAATGCTCCCCTTTTATTCTAAGGTTGGTCGTACATCGCTCTCTTCTTCCTTATTCTCCAAACCTCGAAGTCCATTACCAAGATCTTATATTGCATTGACGGACACTCACTCGGTATAACCTTGCAATCAGTGCAAAGGCCCATATCACCCCTCCGAAGGAGAAGATAATCAATCTCAGTCCTGGCCACTTTACTTCGAAAGGTGACCAAGTGTTCCTCCTTCTTCTGAAAACACGAATTAGCTAGCACCAAGTCAAAAGCTTTAGCAAAATTCAACAAAGAAGTACCACCTGCATTCCTAACTCTGAAACCAAAACCGCCATGTACGTCATCACAACCCGTAGAAATCACCTTAATATAGCTATTAAATTCACCATCTATGATGAGCTTCTCGATGTGCGGAATACCATACACAACCTCGTCCAAATTGTCCCAGAATCGCCTTTTTACCTCCTCACCCAGGCCTACCTGAAGCGCGCAAGCGCTAATCACATTAAAAGTGACCCCACCAACCACTAAATTAATAGTCATTAACCTACAATACACCTTCCTAAAATACACTACCATCTCCCTGAGATCTCTATCAACTAAAATACCTACCCTATTATTGCCCACATCCCCTCATGAATACCATAGCGTAGAACCGTTAAATCCTGATCCCTCGTACCCTTCCATCAAGTCTCCTGGACACATGCTATATTAATCTCCCTATTATAAAGAATCCTCCCTAACTCTATAGACTTACTCGTCAGTGTCTCTATGTTCTAGGACCCCACTCTCAGCATATTAGAACCCTTACCCCCTTGCTACTAGCCCCCTGGCCCATCGAAAGACATGACTCTACTCTACCAATATTCTAACTAGCCACTACACCAATAAGAAACTAAAAATATATACTAACACTACAAATACTGCAAAAGCAAACAAGCGAGAAAGCTTTAATATATACGAAAAATTTACTTAAGCACACAAGAGATATAGTGACTCAACTAATGACGGAGAAAGGTAAGCATGCTGAAAGAAATGCAATACTAAAGGGTAAAAGGAAAGCAACAAATCTATAAACAAGCAAGATATTAAAGAAGATAACAAATCTAAGAAGGAATGATAGAATACTGAATGTATACGGGTGCCCAAAGGATGTTGAGCAACAACAGCTGCAGCATGGAATTTCCTGCACGTTGTCCGCCTCTAGCTGCCTGCGCATCGGTCTCTCATGCCTTTAATGACTTGCGGAAAGTTTTCGCTTCACAGAATCCTCTGCCACCACTGCTAAATCTAATTATTTGACAAACAAAAATCAAGGAAATGAGAGAAGAGAAGAATACCCCGAATACAAATCGACCACGAGTGCACCGCTGCTAGGCGGTGATACCTAGTAAGAGAAAGAAAAAAGAAAAAATCGAGGAAATAAAACGGGGATGAGGAGAAGCGAGATCGGGGAAGAGGAAAAAATAGGAACATATAGGGACAGGAGGATGGGGATGGCGCAGATTTGACAATCGTTGACAAGGATATAAGAGATAAGGGAGGGGATGAAGAAGTAGAAGAGAAGAAGGAGAAAAGATACAGAAAAAGGGAAGAGGACTTACCTGATTCCAGTGTGGGGTCGCCGGATTTATGTCGGCGTTAACAAGGGTGTGAAGAGTATGGAAGACGTTAGAGAGAAGACGATAGAGACACGTTAAAGAAAGAGAGAGAGAGAGAGAGAGAGAGAGAGAGAGAGAGAGAGAGAGAGAGAGAGAGTGTGAATAGTAGAACAGTACTGAAGAAACTTAATGGAAGGGGAATCAAGGTCTGCGAGCGACATAGCATCTATCTCAAAGTCTCCGAGCAGGTACTCGAACCAATATAGCAATCAACGCGTCCAAATGTACCAGGATCTACCACGAAGTTCAGAGTGTAGTGTGAGTATAACCAACCCAATGTACTCAATAAGTATTGCAGCTAACCTTCAGGATGTAAAAGAAGCAAAAATTATAAATGATGTTAGCTATACCCTGTGCACTTTCATCATTTTAACAAGTACAGAACAATAATGAAGTCAAGTCATAAAGAACAGGAAGAAGCATCTGTATGTGTATGTGTATATCTCAAATACTCTGCTCAGTCAATGTTTGGAATATAGAGAAGACATACAGCCAAATCAGGTAAATAATCACGAATATTGCAAGTAAAGATGAAATGCAAAATCAAAACAACCACTGGCCAGATTTCCTCAACCTTTCCAATTCCATACCAAACGAGTGATCCGTTTTCCATAGTATCCGCGAGTAAACCATCAAGAGATAAGTATGAGAGGGTGACCTTAGGGGGGTGGATCTGTATCCATGCGCAAGCACGACCAATTCAACGTGCTATTTTCGCGACGTGGTCACATGCTCAATATCATAATCCGCCCTGGGTGGTCATAATAGTACAATCCGCCTGGCGTATTCACATGCACAATAATACATTTCTCTCGGCATGGTCACATGCACAACAACACAATTAATTTGGCATCGTTACAAGCATAACAGTACAATCTGCCTGGCATGGTCATATATACCTAGTCCAATCATATCACACAGATCAAATAAACAAGAATACATGTTTGTGATGAATAAATTACAAATTTCATGCTCCTGGACTGGTAATAATTACATGCTAAGTGTAGGCAAGTGCAAAATGTGGTATCATAGCTCGAATTAGTAGTTTCATCAAAGAATATCATTTATCAAGTTCATTCAGGGATTAAACTTCTATGTAGCCTCAAATATGGCTCCAATAGTTCACGACAATGTTATGAATGGGAGAAACATCATAACTTAAAGCTTAAAAATCAATTATAGGCATAAAATAGCGTAAGAACAACCCGAGCATGGATAAATACCCCTGGTGTTAACACACAGACTCAAAACCCCACACATGTGCGCACCCATAGCACATAACTATAACAAACAATTCGGCAACTAGTGCCTCAACCAAGTTTAGATAAGATACTTACATCAAGAAAACTAAATCACTCCGCTAACAAGCCCTTCCCGCGTGTATCACCCTTGAGAAGGATCAAATCTGGATGAAATAATGTAATACATCAATAAAACCTATAGGAATTTATTCAAAATGATAAAGCAATGATCTTTAACCAAAATTAAAAATTCAACCCAGGGTATGAACCTCAGAACTTGACGTAATTCACAAAATTCAAACGCCCATTCAATTACAAGTCAAACCATACCAAAATCATCAAATTCCATCCACAAGTCGCCCCTCAAATTCAAATTTCACTCACAAACAACATAGTCCAAAGTCCCTTTGTTCTACTTTGATTGATGAGAAATTAGTGAAATAATCAATCGGTGTTCAATATTTATTGGCAAAAGTGGTTAAAAGTCACTTACCTTTCTAATTTAGCGGGAAACCTCTCAAAAAATCGCCCTAGTCTGAATTTAAGAATTCCAAAAATGTGAAAAACAACTAAGCCCTTCGAATTTTAAACTCTGCAGAAATCTCGCATTTGCAGATCAAATAAGGGCACAAGCGCTTCCGCTTTTGCTGAAAAATGTCGCATATGCGAAGCCCATTAAGGATCCCGACAAGCCGCTTCTATGGCAAAAAATACCGCTTCTGCAGTCCTACTAGAGCTCATGCGAGGCCGCTTCTACGGATGTTATCCGCACGTACAGTTCCTATTCTTCACATCCAAATCCATGTATGCGGAACTACCATCGCAGAAGTGATATCGCTTCTGCGGAACCCCAGCCCGCTACTGCAAAAATCCTCAAATCACACCCCTTCCGCATTTGCAACACTCTAGAGGAACATGCAACGACGCATGTGCTGTCAAGCCCACCGTATATGCAGTTACACCAGCAACCCAAATTCTTCAGCAATGCTTTAAGTCCAACTTTTGTATCTGTTAACCATCCGTTATTCACCCGAAGCCCCGAGACCTCAACCAAACATACCAACACATCCTAAAACATGATACAAACTTTGTCAAAGCCTCAAATCATATCTAACAATGTCGAAATCACGAATCACACCCCAAGTCAAGCCTATTAAAACTAATGAATTTCCAACTTCTAAAACCAATGTTGAAACCTATCAAACCAACTCTAATTGGCCTAAAATTTTACAAACAAGTCATAAATGCCACATCATACCTATTGCAACTCCCAAAACAAAAATCCAATCCCGGTTTCGACAAGTTAACTCTCAGTCATACTTCTCAACCTTCCAAACTTTCAACTTATCACATTTTTCCAATTCAAGCCAAAACGACCTATCGACCGCCAAATTCAAGTCCGGACATACGCCTAAGTCCAAAATCACCTTACAAAGCTATCACAACAATCAGAACTCCATTCAAGAGTCGTTTACACCAAAGTCAATATCCGGTCAACCCTTTCAACTTAAGCTTCCAACTTTGGGACTCAATTTCCCAATTCACTCCTAAATATCTCGGAAACCAAACTAACCACCCCAGCAAGTCAGGTGACCACAAGTGAGCATAGAATAATCAATTAAATAGGAAACATGGATACAATACATAAGACAACTGGCTGAGTCGTCACCTTCTCCCCCTCTTGAACAAACATTCGTCATCGAACGGGTCTTGAATAATACTTTGAGTCTCAAATAGGTGTAGACATCTACTCTGCATTTCCAACTTGGTCTCCCAAGTAGCCTCATTAACAGGCTGTCCTCTCTACTAAATTTTCACTAAAGTTATATCCTTTGATCTCATATTTCGAACCTGTTGATCCAAAATGGCCACCGACTCCACATTATAAATCAAGTCCCCGCCTAACAACACCGTGTTGAAGTCCAAAACATGAGATAGATCACCATAATACATCTAAATCATAGAAACATGAAAGAATGGGTGAAGACCCGATAGACTAGGTGGGAATGCAAGCTTGTAGGTCACCTCTCAAATATTCTCAACCACCTCAAAATGGGCTGATATACCGAGGGTTCAACTTGCCCTTCTCCCTGAACATTATAACATCTAACCTCACGAGCTGATTGGCCAAAGCCTGAACATGCAATGCTTGTAGCCTCTCACTGAATGGAATATATGCAAGGCTACCCATACTCTCTGCCTTTATAATCAAGGCACCGACGACCACATTGGCCTTCCAGGGATTATACAAAATGGTGATATCATAGTCTTTTAATAGCTCTGACAATCTTCATTGTCTAAAATTTAGATCCTTCTCCTTAAACAAGTGTTGTAGACTCCGTTGATCTGTAAATACCTCACAAGACACGTCGTAGAGATAATGCCTCCAAATATTCAACGCATGAAAAATAGTTTCCAACTCGAGGTCATGAACGGGGTAATTTTTCTCATGGGGCTTCACCTTGTGTGAAGAATAAACAATCACTCTACCGTCCTGCATCAGGAAACACCCAATACCAATCTGAGAAGCATCATAATAAACTATATATGAACTCAAAGCTGAAGGCAACACCAGAACTGAACCTTTGGTAAAGGAAGTCTTGAGCGGACACCCCGTGTCCCAAGAATGCCAGAAAACATAGCCAAAACTCACACTTGGAGAATTTAGCATAAACATTCTTCTCCCTCAAGGTCTGTAGTACAATCATCAGATGTTGGTCGTGCTCCTCCTATCATCAATGAATAATGTGAGAACAGAGTCAAGATGTGGATGGAATACATTGTTCGTCAGATGCATAAATATGTTGGGGCTATTTTCAGCCCAAAATACATCACAAGAAACTCGTAGTGGCATTGGTCTTTAATGCAGTCTTCTGAATATCATAATCCTGAATATTTAGCTGATGACATCCATACCTCAAATCAAACATAGAGAACACTTTAGTACCCTGAAGCTGTTCAAATGAGTCATTAATGCGTGGTTAAGGGTACTAGTTTTTAGTTGTAACTTTGTTCAACTGCCTATTAATAATGCACATCTGCATAGTCCAATATTTCTTCTTCACAAATAGAACTGGTGCACCCCAAGGCGACATACTAGGCCTGATGAATTCCTTATCAAGTAGTTTCTCAAGCGGTTCTTTCAGTTATTTCAACTATGGTGCTGCCATACGAGATGGGCAGAGTGCCCGGCACCAAGTCAATACCAAAATTAATATCCTTGTCTGGTGGCATACCTAGCAGGTCTGCAGGAAACACATCCGAAATATCTCTTACTATCATAATGGAATCAATAGTATGAGTATCAACACCAACAACCCTCACAGAGGCCAAATATGGCTGACATCCCTTCCCAACCATCTGTTGGGCCTTCAATTATGAAATCACTCTACTGGGAACATAGTCTAGAGAACCTCTCCACTCAACCCTAGGCAATCCCGGTATCGATAAAGTCACAGTCTTAGCATGATAATTCGGAATAGCATGACATGGTGACAACTAATCCATACCTAAAATCACGTTGAAATCAACCATGCTAAGTAGTAAAAGATTAACTCTCGTCCCTAATCCCCCAATATTCACTATACACAACCGGTACACACAATCCATAATAATAAAATCTTCCACCGACGAAGTTACATGAATATGTCTAACTAAATAATCACGGGGCATGTCCAAATTACAAGCAAAGTATGATAACACATATGAATAAGTTGAACCAAGATCAAATAAAATCAAAGCATCTATGTGGCATACTAAAACAATACATGAGATCACGGCTTTAGAGGCATCTGCCTCTGGCCTAGCTAGAGATGCGTAGAATGGTTCTGACCACCACCTTATCGACCTCCCCCTCTAGGGCGGCCTCAAGCTGACTAGGCCCCGCCCCGAGTTGGATGTGCGTGTGGTGTAGCTGTTGGTGCTGGAATCATAGGCTTAGATCTCTACTGTGGAACCCTACTCAATAGTCTTGGGCAAGCTCTCTTGCGATAACTCTAGTCTCTGCACCAACACTAGAAGATACACCACACATATGGAAACATGCAGCACTTATAGCCACCCCTCCTGACATGCTGATGACCTTGATAATCCGAAGAACTACTTACGGAAACCTGGGCAGATGAAGCATGGTAAGAACTCTATGCTGGCAATGCACTGAATGATGACTGAATTGGGCGTGCGCTGTAGGATCTGTGGCTTACAAATTAACTACGAGGAACATGGCGAGCTGTCTATACGGGCCTATAAGGACAACCCATGTTGTGATGGGACTACCCTCCAAATGAGGTACTACTGAAACCACCTAAACTTTGAGGCTTCTCGGCCTCTCTCTCCTCACGCTCCTAATTGAGAACTAGCTTTAGGCGTCTAGGAATATCAACCACCTTGTCAAACCTCGCACCCGTCGCAATCTCCTGAGTCATGATGGAACATAATTTATAGTTGAGGCCATCAATGAACTTGCTAATCCTCTCCCTCTCAGTTGGAACCAACCATACCACATGACGAGCCAAGTCTAAAAACATCATCTCATAGTGAGACACTATCATGCCTTCCTAGCATAGCTGCTCAAACTACCGACACAACTCTTCTTTGCACGTCTATGGGACAAAGTTCTCTAAGAAAAGAACTGAGAATTCAGGCCATGCAAGTGGTGTTGTATCGGGCTTCCTTATCTACTCTTAATCCTACCACCATTGGTAGGCTGCCTTGGTCAGCTGAAAAGTAGTGAATGAAACCCTGCTGGTTTCCAAAATACTCGTTATGCAAAGAATCCGTTGACACCGGTCAATAAAATCATGATCATCCTCCGACTCCGCTTCATTGAACTATTGAGGCTTAAGCCAACCAAATCGCTTAAGTCTCTTCTACTCCTCATCACTCATATGTTGCTCATCTTGGGAAAAAGCATAAACAACAACCGACTAGGCTGGTAGTACCACTGATATCTGGAGTCCCAGAGCTACCTGTTTTGGAGTACGGGCGGCGGGAGTCTGAGCACCTCCCCCGGCCTGAGAAGTGGCTGGTGGAGCTGAAACTAAAGCAGCTTGAGCAAGGCTGGTGCATATAGTCAAAATATGGGCCAAAGCCTCCTAAAGGCCAGGAATCACAATGGGCACAACTAGTGCCTGAGCTAGTTCCACTGGTTCGACCACATCTGGTACCTGCTCTTGAGTTGGAGCAATTAGTGTATCCACAAGTGCTACTCCAGCTGCAGTATGAGCCGCACCTCGACCTACTACGACCCTGACCTCTCACAAGCCTAGCTGGTGATAGTGGTGGTCGTCTACCTGATCCGGTCGCACGTGTCTTCACCCTTTGAGAGAATACAAGAGTTAAGTTCAAATTCGGAAATAAAAAATCCGTGCGACAAGAATACAAGAAAGTGAAGTTTCCTAACGAATTGCTAGCCTCTTGAAGATAAGTACAAACGCCTCTATAACGGTCCACAACACTCTACAAAACTTGTTCATGACTCATGAGACCTTAGTGACCTAGTGCCCTGATACCAACTTGCCATTACCAAGAATCCAAACCCATTGTGATGGTGCCTAACATACTTAATAGGCAAGTCGCAAATGACTTAACAACTAAACATTTGAATAAAATTGGTTTAATCAACTCAGCAACGAAAAATCTCATATATATCTGATAAAAGTAATCGAAACTCTACTATAACCATCCCACCACCTAGTGTCAATGAGTATATGAGCACTGCAACATCTCAACAAAAACAAATTCTAGTACAACAGTTTGAATAGTATAAGAATACCGAATAAAATAAAGGGATAGAGAATCAAGGTCTTTTAGCTGCATAGCAACTACCACAAAGTCTCTGAGCAAGTACTAGCACAAATCTCGCAATCACCGCATCCTGATGTACCTGGACATGCACACGAAGTGCAGAGTGTAATATGAGTACAACCGACCGATAGTACACAATAAGTATCACAACTAACCTTGATGATCTAAAAGAAGCAAAAATTATAAATGATGCTAGCAATACCCTGTGCACTTTCATAATTTTAACAAGTACAGAACAATAATAAAGTCATGTCATAAAGCACAGGAAGAAGCATTTGTATGTGTATCTGTACAGTTTGCCAAATACTTTTCTTAGTCAATATTCGGCATATATAGATGATATGTAGTTAAATCAGGTAAATAATCACGGAAATTGCAGGTATAGATGAAATGTATAATCCAAACAACTACTGGCCAGATTTCCTCAACCTTTCCAATTCCATACAAAACCACTGATAATTTTTCCTCATTATCCGCGTGTACACCATCAAGAGAGAAGCATGAGAGGGTGACCTTAGGGGGATGAATCCATATCTACACGCAAGAACAACCAATTTAATATGTTATCAGTCCGCCGTTGTCAGAGGCTCAATGTCATAATCCTCCCGGCATGGTCACATGCATAACAGTACAATCCACCCGGCGTAGTCACATGCATAACAACACAAGTCACCTGACATGGTGACACACACAATAACACAATTCGCCCGGCGCGGTCAATGACACCCAGTCCAATCATATCACATGGGAGCAAAAAAACAAGAATACATGTATGTGATGAATAATTACAATTCTCATGCTTGTGGACTGGTTAAAATGACATGCTAAGTGTAGGCATAAGCAAAGTGTACTATCATTGCTTGAATTGGCAATTTCATCACAAAATAGCATTTATTATGTTCATTCAGAGATTAAACCTCTATGTAGCCTCAAACATGTCTCAAATAGTTCACAGCAATGTTATAAATGTGAGAAACATCATTTGTTAAAGCTTAACAGTCAATTCTATGCATATCATACCCTAAGCAAAACTCGAGCATGGATAAATATCCTCGGTGTTAGCACATGAGCTCTAAAACCCAGACATGTGCACACCCATAGCACGTAGCTATCACAAACAATTCAGCAACTAGTGCCTCAACCAAGTTTAGATAAGATACTTACCTTAAACAAACCCTATCACTCCGCTAACAAGACCTCACGCGCGTATCACCCTCCGGAAGGCTCGATATAGCCAAAATAACGTAATACTATCAATAAAAGCTTTAGGAATTGATTCTAAATGATGAAGCTAAGATCATTATCCAATGTCAAAAATTCAACCCTAGTCCGAACGTCGAAAATCCAAAAATGAGAAAATCAACTAAACCCTTCGAATTTTAAACTCTACCTGAAATCTTGCATCTTCGGACAAAATAAGCGCACGTATTCTTCTGCTTTTGCAAAACAACGTCGCATATGCGAAGCCCACAAAGGATCCTGACCAGTTGCTTATGCGGCCAAATATCCCGCTTATGCGGATATGCTTCTAATGTCCTACTCGCGCTCCTACGAGGCTGCTATCCTAATGCTACCCACAACTGCGGTTCCTGCTCTTCACATCCAAACTCAAATTTTAGTGTTCGATTCGTAGTTTTAGGAGTTATTTGGTACTTTGATTGCGAACGAGTTTGTATGAGGTTTTTGGACTTGTGTGCATGTTTGGTTTGGAGCCCCCAGGGCTCAGGTGAGTTTCGGATAGGCCACATGAGGAATTTGGACTTAGAATCATAGTTGGTGCCTTGTATTTCAGGTGTTCGTTGCAGATCTCACATTGGCTCGCATTTGCGAGCCTCGTATTTGCTAGCCTAGGCATGGCTAGGGGTCCTCGCATTTGTGAGGTAAAATTTGCATTTGCGAACTTTCGATTTCCGCTTTTGCGAAGGCAGAGTTGTATTTGTGACTCAGCAAATTATTGAGGATCTTCGCATTTGCGAAGAAAAGGTCCGCATTTGCGAGGGCATCAGGGTTCGCATTTGCGACCAATATATTGCGATTGCGAATACTGGGATTCTGAGAGGAGTTCACAATTTCGACCTCTTTCTCGCAATTTCGAACATGGCATCGCGATTGCGACGTCTTCTGCTGGGTAAAAGCTGAGTTAGACGGGATTTTTCCTCATTCTTTCAAATTTCAAACCATAGAAACCTTAGAGGAGATTTTCCAAGAACTCGTTTTCCCTAATTTGTTGGTAAGTGGTTCTAATCTACGTTCTTTCAATTACCCAATATATTTTGTAATATTTCAACCTAAAATCTAGGATTTTTATGGTAAAAATTGGGGATTTGGGTGAAATTGAAGTTTAGACCTCAAATTGAGGTCGGATTTCGAAACAAACTACATAACCGGACTCAGGGTGAATGGTAATCGTATTTTTGTCTGAATTTCGGGTTTGGACCAAGTGGTCCAGGGAGTTGACTTTTATTGACATTTTAAATAATGACCTAAATTGAAGCTTTTGCATTCGTGGGTAGTTCCTAAGTCTTACTTTGAAATGTTTGGTTGATAATTTGCTAGATTTTTTTGGTTTGGAGGCTTGTTCGAAAGGCAAAGCCGTGACTGAGCTTTGAGTTGATTTTTTTGGAGCGAGGTAAGTGTTGTGGTTAACCTAGACTCGCGGGATTAGGACTTGTTTGCTTATTTGCTACGTGTTTAAATATTGGTTTCAATGTATATGTGACGTGACGAGTACTTATGTGTTGTTGTTGGGTCATAGCATGCAGTTGAAACTTGTTTCTCGTGATTAAATTCCTCTTTTGATTATGGCATCCATGTCTAGACTAGTTTATTACTTAAGTGATCTTTCTTTCCGCATTTATGATTTATTTTTGGTAATTGAATATTATTGGAGGTTGAGGCTTGGTATAGTGGAAACATTGTTGACGTAAGGTTTAAAATTGATTATTCTGTCTCCCTAACGTGATGTATGTTT
This sequence comes from Nicotiana undulata, assembly GCA_005239495.1. Lineage (NCBI taxonomy): Eukaryota > Viridiplantae > Streptophyta > Magnoliopsida > Solanales > Solanaceae > Nicotiana > Nicotiana undulata. The sequence continues at coordinate 61,462 of ML289589.1, forward strand.
TGCTACACGGTAAGGGTGAGTGTTAAAGTACGAAGGGTGATGTCGTGCCGATTATTGTTCTATTGATGATTTATACATAGTGAGGAAGAGAGTTAAAGCACGAAAGGTGATGTCATGCCGTATTTATCATCTCATGATGAAATTGAGAGTAAAATCACGAAGGGTGATGTCGTTATTTTATGGAGATATTGAGAGTAAAAGCATGAAGGGTGATGTCGTGCCATTATTACTATTTCATGGTGAGGTTGAGAGTAAAAGCACTAAGGGTGATGTCGTGCAATTTATCTTCATTATGTTTATCCGTCTCATTGACTGAAGGTTTATTGAATATTTCATGTTGATATTCTCTGTTGTAGTCACTGACGGGTGTACCCCTTTTTGCATGTCCCCTACCAATAGTACATGTTTAATCTTTATTTGTAGTTATGTTGTTCGTATATTTCCGGCTGCACAAGTTTCTTTACGTAGGTGTCCTGTCATAGCCTCGGCACTACCTCGTCGAGGTTAGGCTCGACACCTACGGAGTACATTGGGTCGGTTGTACTCATACTACACTCTGCAGTTCTTGTGCAGATTTTTGTATTGTTCCCAGTTGTACATGAGGTGCATCAACTCGGGTTATCATTTGGAGACTCAAGATAGATCTACTGGCGTCTGCAGACCTTGAAGTCCCCTTCCATTTTCCCTATTTATTATTCTTTTCATTCGAGACAGTTGTATTTATTTCAAAACCTAATTGTTGAGACTTTAGAAGCTCGTGTACTTGTGACTCCAGCTCCGGGTTCTACTTAGATTTTATTGGTTTTTATGTCATTTCGTACTCTGTTTTAGTTTCATTTTGGTTTAATTGGTCTCACCTATTTGAATTGAATAAAACTGGCCTAAAGATTCTCTAATGTTGGCTTGCCTAACAAGTGAAATGTTAGGCTCCATCATTGTCTCGAAGGTGAGAATTTTGGGTCGTGACATGTCAACTCTTGGTAACGAGTTTAAGTTCTACATTGTCATCAATTAAAAACGACCAAATTAAGACCTTGGCCAGAGCAATTGAATGAAAGAAGAAAAGAGTTTCTAGGTCATTTAGAGGTATCTGACGTGAACACATAGTTAGTCGCCTATTAGGATTTGACAGTTGAACTATATCATAGAGTAACTCAGAGCTATAAGGACATAAGGAATTATTACTTTATTCTTCTACGGTACTTGAGAGTAAAATGTATATTTCATGCTATCTGGTCGTTAAGGAGTGTTGCTAGATGCCACCAATGATTAGTATATTGATGTGATCGAGTTACTACCGACTTAATATTGAACCTATGGGGTCCACACTAACGAGTGTTCTGATCTATGCTAAAGGATTAATTACTTTATATTTTGATAATTAAATTAAAGAATTTAATTAGTCAAACAAATTTAGTTATTAGTCCAAATAAATATATATTATATTCATTGCTAGTACAGATGATATAATTAATATTGTGAATAAATTAAATTTTTCTATTTGGAATATAAAATTAAAATGTATATATGTGCGTGTGAGAGAGAGGGAGATATATATATATATATATATATATATATATATATATATATATATATATATATATATAAAATTGATATTTATTTATATAAGGTATATACAAAATATTAATGAAGACTTAAGAGTGAAATCCAATTGCAATTGAATTCACGTGCACCGTTCATAAAGGAAGGGTGACTACCAGGGGTGTCAATGGTACAGTTTGGTCGATTATTTTATAAAATTTGTATCATACCAATTTATCGGTTATTCTATTATCTATAACAAAAATTAAACTTTTCGAAACTGTCTCAATCATGTCGGTTTATTTTTGGTATCGGTCGGTAAATTTTCGATGTTTTTCAAAATATCATGTAAAATTCACCAATAGAAGTAGAATGCAATAACATGCGTTCTTTTATAGGACTTACAGATTGTTTGGATGGTCGTTACCCATTGTATTGTATCGTATTGTTACTTTAAATACGATGTTTGTTTTGGTTGTTACTTAGATTTTATTGTATCATATCGTTAAATCCGTCGTTACGTAACGACGAAATATGCCACTTTATGTAACGACCGATTTGGTGTGTTTACGTCGTTATCTTGTCTTTTTATATCATCTCACCCTTCACTATTATTGAATAATTTTATTTTATCATTTACTCTACCTTTTTATATATTAAATTTATTTTGTATCATAATTTTTCTTTATAATATTGCAAAATTTATTCTTCATATTGCCGGTGCATGATATCATGAAACAAAGGCAAACGATACAATTTATCCAAATATTGTATTCATCAAACGATACAGTACAATACAATACGATACGATACATTATGAAACGATGCGAGACAATCATCCAAACAAGGGCTTAGGAAAAGTCTCTAGACATTTTTATTGTTTAAAGGGTGATGAATTAAAAAAAATGTAAGATGGCTAAAGTATAGATCCATCAACTATTCTACAACAACCAAAAAGAAATCAAGCAAAGGCAAAGAAGATATAAATCACACGAGTGAAAATATATTAACCAAGTCGGGACTCAAGAATAAAGTCTGTAAGATTAAATATTCAAAAAGATACATATAAATTATATGAAAGGAAACATATTCAATACATTGTAGTTTTCTACTCATTATCGTTAGAATACTTTGTGTCTTGCTAATAAAGATACTTGAAATAACTTAGTTGAAGTAGATATATCATAATAGGTTTTAGGAATTAGTATTTTGAGTTTAATAATTTGTTGGCTTGTAATAGTTTTCATAATTCCAAGGCCCAAAGAAAATTTTAATGCATTATATTTTTAAATTTACTCAATAAACATATTTTTCACATGTAAAATTTATTCGGTACGGTTTGGTATTTTTTCAGTTTATTCTTATAAAATAAAAATCTACCCTAATTGTCGGTGTTATTATAGGTTTATATAAAAACTTACGAGTTTTTAAAAATAAACCTAAAATAAAAGTTCGATACGGTACAATTCAATCTGATTAATCAGTTTTCGAATATCCATTGACACCCCTAGCGACTTTCATGACACCCATTTGGAATGGGATTCAGTTTTCCATTGGGAAAAATCTATAAAGTCCATTAAAGGACTGTTTCGGCAACTTCACGTAATTTCCCAATGGGATTTGTACTTCTCCCGTAGGAATTGTGAATATATTAAGTCTCATAATCCAATCCAATTGGGAATTGAATTGGAACGTCCAAAAAGGACCACACGGACCACGTTAAATTCCATAAAATATATTTTGGAATAAACTTTTACCTTAAGTAATAATTACCTCAACAAAATAAAAAAGAAAATTATTGTATACGGATAAAATCGAGAAGTCCGATTTTAAGGTCTTTATGGCACTCCTGATCTCGGCCTCGAGAAGTTCAAGCCAGAGCGACCCCAAGTGTACCCCTCGAAAGAGCATGTCGAATGCTCACGGCGATCGACCTCGGAGCACTACAAATTGATGATCGTCATGGAAAGGCGGAAAAACTGCCAAAGACACGTGGTAAGAGCTGACCAGGTCTGCAAGAGTAGTACAAATCGGTACTGAGCTATTACACAACTGTACAAATAACATTACCTTGTCATAATTAGACTTGTACTCTGTTGGGATTCCCCCTCCTATATAAAGGGGACTCTTGTCATTTTGTAACACACATGAAGATTCAATACAACAAGAACATTTCTGCTTTACTTGCATATACGTGCTCAAACTATTGCCCTACAGATTTATTGCTCTTTATTTATTATGTTCATTAACTGTTCTTCATTTATTGCTCATTATTCACCATTAAAGGCCATCCCCGAGGCCCCTAATATCATTGTTCCTTCATCAATCGATCATTATTGTTCATATATAGCCTGACCTCGAGGTCCCATCTCCAGCGAGCTCGAGGTGCTGCCTTGTAACTATCTTGGTTTGCATATCTTATTCTCCTCACTTACACTTAGCATTACTCAGCATCATTCATCTAACAACTAGTATTAAAATAAATCACGTATTTTTAGAACCACAAAATCAAATATAATTGTTAATAAAATTTTCAAGGTATCGAGGAGTCAAATCGATCCCTTATCTACCCGACCAAGGGAAGGCATGCGACTGAAATCAGAATAACCCGATCTCAAGGGTCTCTGATATTCCAAGACCAAGCTCAAATGGGTTAAAATCAAAGTTCGACTTCAACTTTTGGATAAACACTAAAGTGCAAAACTTTGAAGACATTAAACAAGAAAATCTTTTGCATTCCAAAAATATATTTACAAAGTTTCTTTTACAAAACTCCCATGCGTAGCTCATGTACAAAAAATGAAGAAATAAAAAGAGCAAAGGTGGCCTAGTCTTCATCTTCGCTACTCCCCAAGCCGCTTGCAGAGCCCTCATCCGAAGTGGTCGGAGCTGCTGACTCCTTTTCCAAGGCCTTCATTTCTTCAATCTCGGGAGAGAGGTCGAAACCCTTGGCGTGCACTTCCCCGAATGCTTGCCTCCGAGCCTCTAGTCGAGCACGACCAAGAGCACGGGTCAACTTGAGCTTAGATTCTTTAGAGATCTCTCTGGCTCGAGCATTCGCTGCGGTTGCATCTTCCCGACATGAGAATAAGAGTGCGTCGGCCTCAGACTTGGCCGTGGATAACGCGGTAACGACTCAGCATGAAGCGTTTTAAATTTGTAAGCCTCCTCTTGAGCACCTCGAAGAAGACTCTGACTTGAGGCCAGCTCCTCCCGAAGAGTACCCCTCTCCAAGGTCATGACATCCTTGTGCCGCCTCAGCTCAAGAATCTCGGCATCTTTGGCCTTAATCTCTTCTCGAAGCTTCCCGGCTAAGGCATCCTTTCGCTCAATCTACATGTATCGAGTCAGGATAATAAACACCAAGTTATGAAGACAAAAGGCAAGCTCATGAATACTAATCTACCTGCTCGATGAAGTCGGCCCGCTCCTGAAGCGCCTTCTCCGAGCTTGCCCGAAGGCCAATCAATTTTTCTTCATTTCGGGCATATGAAGTCTTCAGCTCATTCGACTCCGACATGAGCTTCTCAAACTCCTCCTCACGATGAGTCATCTCATCTTTTAACTTGGAGAAAGTCTGGTCGTACAACGTTGTGACCTACAACACAAAGGAAAGAAGTTAGAATAATGGGAATAAAAACTTGAATCATAAATATTATGTCAAGAAATTACCCATTTTTTGAGTCTCACATCCTCCTCAAGAGCGACCGGGGCATCAAGATCGGCGTCTTCTTAGACACCGACGAAATAGTCTTTAAATATATCATCCTCTCCCTGGGATGCCCCTACTTCGGGAGTTTTCCTGTTCTGGGCGTCTCGTATCTGCCTTGGGGAGAACGACGGGCCTGATGGGAGATTGCCTATGACATAAGCCTCTATCGAGGCTTCTTCTCGCCCACGAAGAGTCTCAGAGTTAGGTCCTCCGGATTCACAACCAAGTGCTCGTAGACACAAGTTGTATTCTGTTCAATGGCCAGCTCGAGGACTGCGTTCAAACCCTCCTCGAGGGTCTCCTCAACTCGAGGTGAAAACGCATCGACCACCTCTGACTCGGCAGTCTTCTGCCCGACAACCTTTGAAGCACCAACGCTTCGTCTTGCCCTATGTATCAATGGGAAATAGTCGTCGTCTTCGTCTTCGGCACGAAGATTCTCAGTAGCTGCCAAAGTTAGGATCGTCGCATCGGTCCTAGGCTTTTGAGCTTTAGCTCTCTTTGGTTTCGGGGACTTTGCCGGCGTCTCCTTCTTTCTCTTTTGTCTTTGGCGGGGTTTTTGGTCTCCTCTTTGCCAAGAGGAGGCGGCCTCATTGAAACGGCTTCCTTGAGGTCTGGACAAGCATAAAATGTCAAGCATACCACCAAGGAATTTATTTATAACGAGTTCAGAAGTGATAGTAGTGAGGGCGTACCATGCTTTTTGGCCTCCCATCGCGTCTTAGCCAAATCACGCCAAACGCGCTTGACATATGAAGAGGTGGAGTTTAAGAGTTTAACCCAGCCCGGGATGTCCTTGATCGCTCGGGGGTACCACGCAGTGGCTGCGCAACTAGAAGATAATCAATTCAAAAAAAAAGGAATTAGTTCAAAAGGGGATAGAGGACATTCAGATAATAAAACATGCTCGGTATAACAATTCTTATGTCTCATATTCCATTCTTTACGAAATGGCATCTTCTCGGCAGGGATGAGGTCCGAGGTCCAAACTCGAACAAAGCGGCTCATCCACCCCCTATCATTGTCTTTGTCGGTGCAGGCAAAGATAACCTTCGAGGCCCGACGCTGAAGCTTGATCAGACCGCCTCGATAAAGTTGGGGGCTATATAGCCTAATTAGATGATCGAGAGTGAAGGGTATCCCCTTGACAATGTTCGATAAATATCTAATGAAATAGACGATTCTCGAAAAAGATGGATAAATTTGACCAAGCATCACTCGATATTGTCGGCAAAAATCGAGGACCACCGGTTCTATTAGTGGAGAAGAAGAATCTACAGGACCTAAGGTAAAGGGATACATATATACGCTGAGGAAATCGGCTTTGTGCGTAGTTATATCCTCTTCCGATGAAGGGATCTCCACTTGCACTGCCTCCCCCAGTGGCAATCTCTTTTACCTTCTTCACATCGGTTACTAAACTAATGTACCGAGATATGGGCTCACATCGACCTGGTACTGAAGGAGGTTTATCAACCTTGAAATCGGAGAATGCCTCGAAGGGATCAGGAAGACATTCCTTAATACAGGGAGGTTCTTTCGTTTTGCTCTTAGATGAGCGTGACGAGGAAGGGGCCTTCTCTTTTTGAGGGACTATTTTAGAAGTTTTTTCCATGGTTATGATAAAGATTCGAAATAAGAAGAGAGAGTCGATGCAGAGATGAGCACATAAATAGGTTGAAAACGGAATGTTGTTGGTGAAGATCAGGAGGTTTGAAGATGTTGTAAAAGTGTGAAAGGCAAGGCATTGAAGTATTTATAGAATCCATTTAAGCATACTGGAGGAGTTCAAAAGGTGACCAATGGCGGTTCCTATGCTTTTCCAAAACCCGTTGACAAAGACCTCTGAACAACCTATCTATCACATCATTTAATGATCTCACGTGTTTGACGTCACAACGGGGATATCAAAGAAGCAATAATTCAAGATCGTTTCTTATCATTTCATTCTAAGAAACGAGGGGACTATCTGTATATGGATAAAATCGGGGAGTCATATTTTAAGGTCTTTACGGCACTCTGATTCCGGGCTCGAGAAGTTCAAGGCAGTGTTAGGTTCGACCCCAAGTGTACCCTTTGAAAAAGCATGTCAAAGGTTGACGGCGATCGACCTCGGAGCAGTACAAATTGATGATCGTCATGGAAAGGCGAGAAAACTCCCAAGGACACGTGGTCAGAGTTGACCAGGTCTGCAAGAGTAGTACAAATCCGTACTGAGCCATTAAACAATTGTACGAATAGCATTACCTTGTAATAATTAGACTTGTACTATGTTGGGATTCCCCCCTCCTATATAAAGGGGACCCTTGTCATTTTGTAACACACATGATATTCAATACAAGAACAAGAACATTTTATGCTATCTAACTCAAACATACTCTACAATTGTTCTATTGATTTATTGCTTACATTTATTGTGTTTCATTGATTGTTCTTCATTNGGACAATACAACAAGAACATTCTCTGCTCGACTTGCATATACGTGCTCAAACTATTGCCCTACATATTTATTGCTCTTTATTTATTGTGTTCATTAACTGTTCTTCATTTATTTCTCATTATTAACCATTAAAGGCCATCCCCGAGGACCCTAATATCACTGTTCCTTCATCAATCGATCATTATTGTTCATATATAGCCTGACCTCGAGGTCCCATCTCCAGCGAGGTTCAGGCCCTGCCTTGTAACAATCTTGGTTTGCATATCTTATTCTCCTCACTTACACTTGGCATTACTCAGCATCATTCATCTAACAACTAGTATTAAAATAAATCACGTATTTTTAGAGCCACAAAATCAAATGTAATTGTCAATACCATTTCAAGGTAAATAATTATAGGTGATTTTATATAAAGGTGAAAGTGAGAAAGCAACACAAAGACGGGAGAGAAATACAAGAAAAGTGTTTCTTGTTCTTCTATCTTTGAGCTGAGATTTTTGGGAAAACTTTCAACACAATATTTCGTTCGATTTGTTCACGGATTTCATTGATCAAAGAGTTGATAGCAAGCATCGGTCTTGGTATGGATACGCATAAAGGCTTCGCACTATCGAATAAATTTTGAAACGAGACTTTCTTCGCCAGGTACGTCTTAGATCAGATCTTTGACATGTAAATAAATTTTAAACATGAAATGAACTGCTTAAGATTGTTACTGTCTTCCGTCGCGTGTTACAAATATCTATATGCGACCCTTCATGTAGTACTTGCTATTACTAGTTTAGCGTACGTGATATGTAGGAGCACAAACTGAATATGCTCGAAGTAATATCTCCTACATGATTGGAGCTTCAAGCATTATTTGATCTGTTATACAATATATTAATCGCTAATTTAGGGAGATCATTCTTTAGTTTAAGCTCTAATGATCATTTTAGAACGTGATAGGACCACAAACTGAATATGCTCCAAATGACATACCCAGTATAATTGGAGTTCTTTAAGCATTGTAATTAGTAACTAGCTAGAAGATCCTTTCTTTACTTAAGTAGTAATTAATATATCTTAATTCAGTCAAATAAGGAAACAAAATGAGCTGTTCATTGGAGTAGGATACGGATTTAGTAAAGTGAGAAATAATATATCGAGGGACTACGTGTCGTGTAGCAATTTACCATATATGGCTATCAAATCTCATATTTGAATGAGAGTTAATATTTTAATGGTTGCTACGATTATTCTTTTGTCTTCCCGCCTGTCACGCGGGTGACGCGAGTCAATAATTTTATTAATAATATTAATAGTGTTATTAATTATAAATTTGTTATTGAAAGGTATGGTGCTTGTAAACCTCACTGTGTTAAAACCAAAAAACAGTAAACAAAAAATTTGTAAAATATTCCGAGTCCACAATTTCCTTGTGTGTCCTTAAGGAATTTTAACCCCCTCACAAGTTGCCAAGGTAATGGGTTAAATCCTCCCAGGATGAAACGGGATAAACCTTCCTGCAACAGTGGCAATACAAACTGCAGGATACAAACGAACTCAAAGAACGGAGCAAAATCACACTTACGAATTTGAGGGAGAAACTGCGAAGTAGAATGCAGTATTCAGATGGAAATTCTCAATTTTCAGTAAGTGAAAGAGTAAGCCATGCCTCGAAATTTATAGGCAATTATTGGAAAAGGTGTGATGTCTGTTCAGGAAAAGGTGTCTGTTCATAAGGGAAAGTAACGTTCAGCAAAGGCAGCGTTTTTGGATTCCAGTTAATTCCGTTAATGAATTGACTGACATTTAATTAATTATTAAATAATTAATTAAATAAATTTTGTCCAAAATAATCTTATTGATCGATCATTTTCCAAATCCAAATCCGAATCCGAAGCCGAAGCCGAAGCCGAAGCCGAAGCCGAAGCCGAAGCCGAAGCNAGCGACGACGACGGCGCGAGGGTTCATTCTCTTCAACTCCTTTTAAGAGCTATAAGAAGTGATCCTATATTTATACTCGCAAGTGTAGTTGTCTTTCACCAATGTGGTATAAAGTTCATGACAAAAGCTCACTTGATTCAAATTTTTCATTTCCCTCCATTTTATTTCCCACCATTTCCCAATTCACACTCTTATTCTTTAAAGCCCAATGCTTAAAGTCCAACAGTCCCCCACATGAATGGGAATGGCTGTAACAAGAATGATCATAGATGAAAGCTGTGTGATTTGCAAGTAAGGATTAATTGCATCTGGATAAGTAGGTTTAC